>JASSUY010032729.1:0-14373 GCA_032466535.1 Forpus xanthops
CTCCATCGCTGGCGGTGTTCAAGGCCAGGTTGGACATAGCCTTGGGTGCCATGGTTTAGTGGGAGGTGTCCCTGCCCTGGCAGAGGGGTTGGAACTGGATGAGCTTAAGGTCCTTTCCAACCCTGACTATTCTATGATTCCATGACCTTGGGATCAAACCCTGTTGCTTTTACTGTGTGTGCTTTTCATTACACGTCACTTTTCAAGCATGTGGAATGCTGTGTAAATACATGCCAAGAGGCAGTCCCTAACTCAAGGCAGCAGAGTGAATGGGGAAATGGGTGTGGAGCAGGATATGACTTTCTCCAGGTATGGACAAAAGCAGAGGCTTGGGGCATTGCTGCACCCATGGGGCATCTCCTGGGCAGGGTTGGTGGCACATGGTCAAAAAGGGGATGAAGGTGGAGCTCAGAACCAGCAGGGTCACCAGAGGAAAAGGTGCTGCAGAAGGCAAGGGGTTGGATCCATCCATTATCCCTGGCTGGAATTTGGACCTGATACCAAACGTGCCATGAAGGCCAAGGTGCCCAGGGTCTTGTTCCCATCTGGCTCTGATGCAGCAGAGCAGCTCCCCATGCATGGCCTCACAGGCAGGCTGGCAGCCCTGGGTGCCTTCCTGCCTGCCTGCTTGCCTGCTTTCCTGCCTGTCTGCCTTCCTGCCTGCCACCACCAGCATGAGGTGCCTGGATGAGCTGAGGCAGACTGTGGGGCATTGCCACCAGCTCTTCCATCCTGTCCCAGGGAAAAGTGGATTGTAGTGCTTTAAGCAAAGTCTCCAGGTCCTGCAGAGCCAGAATTAAAAGTTGTCATTAGGAGCCATTGTATATAAATTAAAGATAATCTTTGGTACAATGTGGGGAGAGGACACTGGGTGGAACTGGGGAGAAAGCTGCAATTTCCCTGCCATTGTCACGCGGCTGTCCCTGATTGCCAGGAACTGCTGCAAATCCCAGTGATTTACAGAGCTAGGCTGTAATTTGCACCATGTGCAAGGAGCAGTGTCACCAGGCTCCCTGTCACCAGCCCCATCAGGGCTGTGATGGGCTGTCAGCTGGGCAAGCTGCTGTCAGCTTAGTGCAGGGATGAGGACAGCTCTGGCCACATCCTGCCCTGGTCCAGAGCATCACGGGAGCTGTGCCAGGGTGCCGCTGGGGAGATCTGGGGCCTCTAATGCATGGTTTGGTTTAGTATGTAATGTGTGTGTCCTCCTGGCTTCCCTAGGACTGAATCGGTGGCTGAGAAGATGCTGACTAACTGGTTTGCCTTCCTCCTCCACAAGTTTCTCAAGGTAAGGAGGGATGGAGCTGAGACCCTGCTGCTGCTTTGCTGGCTCACCCAGGGTGAATCTGGGCTTGAAACTCTTCAGTCAGACTCTAAGTCAAATGAGGGGAGACAGGGGAGGTGGAAATTTGCTTTGGGGACACCTACACCCAGGGATGCTGTTACATGGGCTGAGTCAAGCTGCCACAGGCTCTGTGCTCAGCATTCTTCAGTGTGGTGTCGTTCCCATGTAATGGAGTTTCCGTTGCACCTCTTTAGTACTCAGGAGAAATTCTCACTCCCACCTCCGTGCCTGGGCTTCCATATTTCTTAACTTTATTTGTGGTTTGGAAGCCCTACAGAATGTGCTTCATGGGAGCGAGTGAGGAGATCGAGATCTCACATTGCTGGGTTTTTACAGCCATATAGATTCTATAGAGATTTGCCAAGCCAAAGATAACATACCCATCGAGCAGTGGAGCTTGTGGTTTTGGCTGTCTTCCCCAGGAGCTGCTGGAGGCTGAACCTGGATTGCACATGTGCTAAAGGTTGAGTCAGTGGGACTGTGAATCATGTGCAGGCCAGGAGCCCTGAAGGAGATGCACCTTCACCTCTGTGTTAGTTTTGCTGTCTGTCTCATTGTGTAGGAATGTGCTGGGGAACCACTCTTCATGCTCTACTGTGCCATCAAGCAACAAATGGAGAAAGGCCCAATTGATGCCATTACAGGAGAAGCTCGTTACTCCCTTAGTGAGGACAAGCTGATCCGGCAGCAAATTGAGTACAAGACTCTGGTGAGTGATCACTGTAGGAGCTGCTATTGAATTGCTTCTCTCTGCTTGGTGTGAGCTGTTCTGACCTTTAGGTCAGTAATTAGGACACCATCATGAAGCTTCAATGTTACCAGTGCATTTAAGTATCAGGCCCAACTCAGGTACCTCCTTAATTTGCAGGTACAAATGGCCTGAGATAAGGTTTTGGAAGGTAGGGTTTGAGTGGAGCGTTTTATTTTTCTGTGCACTGTCGTCCCTCTGGTAGGTAAAAATGGACATCCAGGACTCCTATCTCAATAATCAAAGCTATGATGCAATTGTGGATGCAATGGGTTTTTTATGAGAACAGGTTGTTCTGACACATGGTTACAGTTCTGGATGCTTGTCTGGAGCACACAATGTTGTTACCCTTCTCTTCCAGATCCTAAACTGTGTGAACCCAGATAATGAGAACAGTCCAGAGATCCCTGTGAAGGTGCTAAACTGTGATACCATCACTCAAGTCAAAGAGAAGATCCTCGATGCAGTATACAAAAACGTCCCATACTCTCAGAGGCCAAGAGCTGTTGATATGGACTTGGGTGAGAGCTTCCCTGCCTTGTAGAAGAAGATGAGAGAGGTTGATCAGAGATTCTGGGTGGGTTTTACAGGGCTTGAAAACTAGAGCTCAGACTGCATAACACCATATATGTTTCGGCCCAATGAAAGCATGGGCTGTGCTCCTGCCAGATAGGTTTTAAGCTCTGTGGGAGCTCCATTGACCACAGAGCAAATGATTCCTGAAGCCTCCTTCACTCTGCTGAGAATTTAGCTTTTATCTCGGTGTCTCTTCCTAGGAAATGGGCTTTTCTAAAGGCTTATCTGCCTAGTAGTTACTATCCAGAACCAGATAGAACCTTTTAGTGTCTTTTCTCTCTGTGACCATATGTCTGCCTGGTTTTTGCCTCCTGCAGAGTGGCGGCAGGGCCGGATAGCTCGTGTGGTCCTGCAAGATGAAGACATCACCACCAAGATTGAAGGAGATTGGAAACGCTTGAACACCTTGATGCATTATCAGGTAAGAAAGCAGCCCCAGCAGACGGCTCCCAGAACACTGCCAGGAGAGAAGAAAAGAAAAGCAGAGATTTAATTCCCAAGTACCTTGTCTACTAAGACAAGACAGGGAAGTCCCATTTGTATGATAAACCAGAAGGGTTCAATGTGCTTATGCATTAGATGGGAAAGCAACCTTGACATGGATCTTAGAGAAACTAGCAGGGTTGAAAATTGGCTAAATTAAACCCATCGGCTGTGCTAGTGAGACACATAGCTAGAGAGCAATGGTGAGAGCTGAGCTGCTGCTGCTGGAGATGCAGGGCCAGGGGAAGGGTGATCTGCATGGTTCAGGTCTTCACATGGGGTTCTGAGGCAGGAAAGGAAGAAGAGTCTCTTCCTTCCTCCAAAGCTGTGCAGGCACAACACGAGCTGATGCAAAGCACAGGCTGCAGCAGCAGTTCGTCTCTCACACTTGCGATCTTCCCACGTATTGGCTCTTGAGCATCGTGGAAGGAGTGAAGATGGAAAGGCTGCATGCCTCAGCCTGGGCTGCCCTGGATTAGGTGTGCGTTTATTGGAAAGGGCTTGTAACAGCTTGGGAAAGATGGAAAGAGAGGTAATGATGGAGCTGGGGAAGCTTTGCTTAAAGAGAATCAAAGCCTCTCTGCATCAGAGGATAACTGCATTAATTGGCACCTGTAACCTACTACTGTCCATCACTACCTGCACAGAAGTGTTTAGTATTTAATCTGGCATCTTTCCCTGTTTATACACTGTCTCAAGTCCATCAGCATGACTCATGCTGTGTAAGTTG
This sequence comes from Forpus xanthops, assembly GCA_032466535.1. NCBI lineage: Eukaryota > Metazoa > Chordata > Aves > Psittaciformes > Psittacidae > Forpus > Forpus xanthops. The sequence goes on from JASSUY010032729.1 coordinate 3,883, forward strand.
AATGTGAGCCAGTGTTGACAGGAGTGATCTCATCAAGGAGCGAGGCAAAGAGAGCAGCATAAATATGCAAAGTACATCTAAAAAGGCACCTCGAGGGTCAACTTTTCCAAGCTGCCCAAAGGATTTAAACACAGATTACCATAAAATGTCATAGGAGTTGCACAGGTTAATTCCATTGTTTCTAAAATCTGTTTTACCTGACAGTTGCAAGGGATTAACCAATATGCAGAGAAGCAGCAGGACTTGATTATGCCTTGATCTTTAGAAGTCATCTTAAAGCAGTTACAGGTGAAAGCCATGTTTGTCTGATGTGTGTTGGATGCTGAGGGAGGGAGTCCTTTTACTTTAGTGCCTGTGGGGAAATCCAAGCCACAGATTACCCTTAAAGTAGACAGAATCCTTGCAGCACTCAAGATGCTGCAGCTGTTCCTGCTATTTGAATGTCACTTCTGCTCTGGAACAAAGCAGAAGTTTGCTGCCAAGCATCTGAACAGGTACCAACTGCTCGTGTCCTCTCCCCACTCTGGCCCCAGCTCTACACAGCCCAGCAGAGCTGCTTCATGCATTAAAAAGAAGCCAAGTTCTCTGCACTGCAACAGAAATCTTGTTGAGGCAGAGCTTTTACCAAAGCCAAACAGCAATATTTGATGTTTCTCTGGTATTCCTACCAAGGTTTTTTTCTGTTTGAGTAAGAGTTGTTTTTATTAGGTATCAAAAATACAGATGCTCCAGGACTAGAGAATAAACCAAATATGTGGGCAAAGGCATAGCTTAGAAAAGGGTGAAAAATCGTTTGAGTATCCGAGGCTGCTGCCTCACTGCTTAATAGGAGTGTTACGTATAAAGCAGGTATGGTTCAAGTCATTGCCTAATGCCTAATACCTAAAGGTAAAGCTTTCATCATCTTTTATTCAGAGCTGTATTGTCTGTATTCAGATCTGAAGGCAAAGTGATCTCTGGATTTGCACACAGTAACTGGAGGTGAAAGCAGGCTCCTCCTGCTCACTGTGCAGTGGGCAGGGTGCTGAGGCTCTGCAGAGGGCAGTTACTTATCTACAAGAGGATTTTGACACTGTTGCATTGGGTTTCTATATGTTTAGGATGACAAATCCAATATGCATCTGCATCAGCTGATAAAATCTGTTTTTCATGGGAAGTCTTCACATGCGAAAGCCAGATTGGATTTAGAGAAAAAGGTTCATCTTTCTCTAACATTTTTGAGCCCCCTTATAGAATTACAGAGCTGTATCCCTGCTGCTTATTTCTTCCTTTATAAAAATAGATGTGTTAAGTTAAATAGGTGTAATTCTTTGTTAAATTCTCCAGAGCTTTTCAACTGTGTTGTAAGGAATTGTATTCCATTTGTGTAGTATCCTTGTGGTTTCATGCCTATTAAAGCTCCATGGGAGAGTCTTACCCCGTGTGGCTTTACTCAAGGAAAATGAAACACTGGATTTAATATCAGATGATTTACAGTGGCTCACGCAGGGTTAACTCCGAGGCAGCAGAGCATGAATACCTGTCAGCCACTGTGAGCCGGGAAAGGCTGAGAGACTAGAAAACTGCTTTCAATGAGAAATTAGAAGCAGAGAGGGAAGATTTGTGTGGGAAATGAGACCTGGGAGCCAAGGGTGGTGTGGATGCGGAGCTGGCATCCTCACTGTGTACTCACACTATCCGCGCAAGTGCAGTGTTCTCATCTGGCTTCTGCACCGCTGCTCTCCGCGCTCTGGGTTTTGGGTTTCTTGTCTTTAAGATGTTTTGTGCAGTGCGTTTCCAGCTTAGAGAAGAACTGGAATCTTTATGAAGTTGTAAAAGAGCCAGGAAGCTCTTTTTAAACCCAGGCGTCCCTGGGGTTTTATGGGAATGTGGCAACAGCGGAGCAAGATGGGAAATGAATGTGTGTTACATCTGATGCTGATTTGCACGCTGGTGGCTTTTAGCTGACAAGAGCCATTCAACCCAAAATTTAGAGAGTGAGAGTGCTCTGTGTGTGTAATTTGTAATGCTTCTCTCCCAGTGGTGGAAACAGATCCCAACACAGTGGCCAGGGAGCTGTTGCCTCTGTGGGAACATGCTGGGCTGCCGGCGTGCTTGGGTTCCTCCCTGGTGAAATGGAACTCAAGTGGCAGCTAGTAAGAGCCTAAGAAGATAATATCACCCCTGGTTGTTTCTGCCATTGACTTACTCAGTGGGAGGAAGTGAGGCAGGAGCAGAAGAAGAAATAACAGAGGACTCTGAAGTGTTTTGCTTAGAAATATCTTACTTTTGTGCTGGGAAACACAAGGGACTATTATTTCCACTATCACTATCAATAATAACTCACATTTACATGGAACCTTTCATCCGAGTGGAACCCAGAGCATTGAAGGTGGTGAAAATTGCTGTGTGCAGGTTGTCTCACTGCACAGGTGTTGCACAAGCATCCTTGTGCTGAGGGAGCAGGGAAATGCTGCCCTGGAGCTTCCCCCTGTGTAGGGACAGAGCCAAGTCCCTCACAGGGCTCCTGGCAAATAATGGAGGATTTAGCCCCAAAAGCATTTCTCCAGCATAAAGAGGCATTTCTTTTGTGCAGCTTCTCCAGATGATGTGTTGGCCGGGCCTTGGTGGGTCTGTCACCTGTAAGATCATAGAATCACAGTCTGGTTTGTGTTGTTAGGCACCTTAAAGCTCACGCAGTTCCAACCCCCTGCCACAGGCAGGGACACCTTCCATAGAGCAGCTTGCTCCAAGCCCTGTGTCCAACCTGGCCTTGAGCACTGCAGGGATAGGGCAGCCACAGCTCCTCTGGGCACCCTGTGCCAGAGCTCAGCACCCTCACAGGGAACAGCTTCTGCCTCAGAGCTCATCTCCATCTCCTCTCTGGCAGTTAAAGCCATTCCCCCTTGTGACTTGTGGTGCCTCCACTCTTCTGCCTTGGGCTGCACCACAAGCCACAAGTTCTATATTAAAAGACACTTAGGCCCATTCCCTTGAAACCTGCAGATCCTTAATTAAGGGAAATGAGTTAAAAAACTTCGAGCGACTTCTAGATTTATAGGGAGGATAAAATTAAACATGGCTACTAAAATCTGCTATAACAAAATCTTGTTAGCACTAATGTTCATTTATAGTTTGACTTCCCAGCATTTAATTCCTTCTTTGGTGCAGTAGAGGGACTGAATTTAATACCCTGAAAGATGGCTTTATGATTTGCTCAGCTGTAAATCAAACTTTTAAAGTTTGTAAAAATTGCTAAAATAAAAAATGGTTTAATAGGAATGTTTTATGGGCCATAACGTTATTACAGCCCTTTTATTCCCTCTGCATTGTTACTTTAATTGGATCACAACAATTCTTGAGATGCTCATTTTTATTGGATAAAACATAAGCTTAAATCAGAACGACAAAAACCATCTTCTGTACATCTTTTGATTTATCACTCCTTCCCTTCAGTCCCTTGCTGCAGAACTGCTGCTGACCCAGCACTGAGCCCAGGCTGGGGCTTGGAGATTCACCATGATGTGGCCGTGTGGCTGACAGCCCAGAAATGACCTATTGTCCTGAGCTGCATCCCCAGCAGTGTGAGCGGCAGCTTCAGCCTGGAGAACGGAAGGCTCCAGGGAGACCTCAGAGCAGCTCCAGTGCCTAAAGGGGCTACAGGAACCCTGGAGAGGGGCTTTGGACAAGGGATGGACGGACAGGACAGGGGAATAGCTTTAACTGCCAGAGAGGAGACTGAGATGAGCTCTGAGGCAGAAGCCGTTCCCTGTAAGGGTGCTGAGGCGCTGGCACAGGGTGCCCAGAGAAGCTGTTGCTGCCCCATCCCTGCAGTGCTCAAGGCCAGGTTGGACACAGGGCTTGGAGCAAGCTGCTCTATGGAAGGTGTCCCTGCCTGTGGCAGGGGTTTGGAACTGCATGAGCTTTAAGGTCTCTTCCAACACAAGCCATCAGATGGCTCCATGGTGCTATGACTTTCTTACCTGAGTTTGTAGGATGAGCAGCCAGTGATCGCAGTGTGGATGGTGGATCTCACTGATCTTCTCTTCCTTTGCCTCTCCAGGTATCCGACCGCTCAATTGTGGCTCTCGTTCCCAAGCAGACCTCCTCCTACAATATTCCTGCCTCTGCCAGTATATCCCGGACTTCTATTAGTAGATATGGTAAGAAGCAGAGTTCAGGGTTAGGAAACAATGGTTCATGTATAGTGACTGAGCATTGCTCCTGCTGCACTGCACATCTTATAGAGCCAGACTGGAGCTTGCAGCTTCACTTGAAAATGTATCTTGATGGTGCTGGTAATGAAGCTGCCTTTAGTGCAGGGGGCAACACCTTAAGGGAATTAGATTGGGAAAGAGCAGCAGCTTCCCCCAAAGACCCACACCACATCAGCCAAGATACATTCTGGTGCCAAACAGCAAAATGTCCTTGGCTGCTGTGTTTTTCAAAGGCTTTTCCATCTCTGAGCAGAACAGCAAAGAAAAAGACCCAAGAACTGAGAGGAGGGGAAAAGAAATGCCAAGCATGTGAGCAGCTGTTGGAAATGTGGGGCTTGGAAAAGCCCAGCGGAAGGCTTTTGGCTCAGAGGGGCTGGATGCTGCAGGAAGGCAGCTCTGTGTCCCTTGCATGAAGCAGGGCTACATGAGGGAAAAGCCTGATTCCTTCATCTATTGCTCTCTAAGTGGAGGATCCTGAGTTCATAAGTAATGGGTCAAAGATGGGAAATGGCAACGTTCAGGGATGTGCGCACCTGGGAATTCATTATTTGCATAATAGCAGGGCTCAGCTCTTCACAGAGGGTCCCTGAAGACACCACAGCCTTTTATAAATGAGCCTGTGAGGGGCCAGGTGTGCGTTTATAGCACTAAACCCACAGTAATAATAATCATAGGCTTCTCTAAAAGGCAGCAGTGGCAGAATCTCTGGTGCGCTGATCTTTCATTGTCTCTCATTTTACAGAGTGTTTCACAAACAAGAGATCCCCTGACAAACCCCATCTCCTCTTATTTATAGCTCCCAAAATAATGTTATTGATGGGTTCTAAGGAGCCATTCACAGGAGAATCTTAGGGAAAAGCCAAGAGAAAAGGCATTTCTCCCTGCAAGGTGTTGTCCACCCGTGTGCCCAGCACTTCCCATGCTTCAGGTGATGGAAAAGTCAAGGCTGGGGCACACAACCCAAGTCCTCAGTGGTCTGTGGCAGATGGAAAAGCTTTTACGAACTACCAGTGTGAACTATCATTGCTCACATGTAAGATGAATACTTGTAGTTGTGCTGATGGAATTTCTATGAGATACTTATTTACTTCCCCCATTATATATCAGCACAGAGCTATATTTAAAAATAGAATTCCTAGATGCTTCCTTAGCTGTCCCCCTGTCTGTCTCCTTAATTACATCAGTTGGAGTACTCATTTATCTAAGCCTTAATCAGGGATAAAAGTCTAGCTACTTTGATAATGACTGGTGTATTTCCGTTGGCTGATCTATGATTGATCCCCTTGCTCTTGATGAGGAGGGTGAGCAAGGAATTGGAGGCTAAACTTGAGCAAATGCACGAGTTTCCCAGAGAACAAAGAAATTTGGGGAGAGGACAAACCCCAGCAGCACACATTTATGCCACTCAGGCCTGGGTCTGGCCTTGAAGACCCTGTGGATGGGATCCAGGGAGGCACATTCTTTGGGCAGTTAAATAGATCTCACATCCCTCCATGCTTTCTGAGCAATTAAGGGAAATATCCTTTGTCTGCTTTCTTTTGAGCTCCCTTTCCCTGCAGGAGGAGGGCAGCGGCAGGGACCGTGGGGAGGCTGGATGCTCAGCTGGGATGCAGGACTGGCCTCGGGCTCTGCTGTTGGTGCTCAGCTGGAGCTCTTGTTGCTCTAATGAAAGCCTCAACACCAGGAACAGTTTCCTCTGCTCTTTGTGCTGGTTGTGCTGGGCAGCTTGCTATTATTGATGTCAGGACTCCGGTGCTGCAGGAGCTGGTGTCCAGGATTGATGTGTGAGAGCTGCAACTTGTGGAGGAGTCTAGTGCAGATCTGGATTACTGAGTTTCTACAAGTAAAGGACATGAATTCAGACAAGAAAATCCTATGTCTGAGTGTGAAAACAGGCTGGAATCTGAGGGACTGTGTTCAGTGATTCATGTTCTGAGGTCTGGAGCAGCTCTGCTGTGGAGCCGGGCTGAGTGACCTGGGCTTGCTCAGCCTGGAGAAGGCTCTGGGGAGAACTTAGAGGAGATCGAGTGCCTAAAAGGAGCTACAAGAAACCTGGAGAGGGGCTTTGGATGAGGGCCTGGAGGGACAGGACAGGGGAATGGCTTTAACTGCCAGAGGGGAGACTGAGATGAGCTCTGAGACAGAAGCTCTTCCCTGTGAGGGTGCTGAGCGCTGGCACAGGGTGCCCAGAGAAGCTGTGGCTGCCCCTCATTGGCAGTGCTCAAGGCCAGGTTGGACACAGGGCTTGGAGCAAACTGCTCTATGGAAGGTGTCCTGCCCATGGCAGGGGTTGGAACTGAATGAGCTTTAAGGTCTTTTCCAGCCCAAACCATTCTTTGATAGGACCAGCATATATCTTTGGCAAACACCCTATTTTCTTGGTGCTTGGTGGAATTACAGTTCATTGACCCATACAAAAGCCAGTGCAGGTGATTCTGGCATTAGTGAGCATAGTGGCATCACTGAGAAGAGACAGGGAAGTGAACAAGAGGTTTGCTTTGAGCATGGCTGACTTCTCCTCCCGTTGTTCAGACTCCACCTTCCGCTACACCGGCAGCCCCGACAGCCTGCGCTCCCGGGCCCCCATGATCACCCCCGACCTGGAGAGCGGCGTCAAGGTCTGGCACTTGGTCAAAAACCACGACCACGGAGACCAGAAGGAAGGGGACCGGGGCAGTAAGATGGTGTCTGAGATCTACTTGACCAGGCTCTTAGCTACAAAGGTAACTTTCATGCGCCAGGTCCCTTGGGAAGTCAATAGGGACATTCATCTATACACACGTCTGTGTGGCCCCTAACGATGCTTGGGGGTGGCTGTTCTCTCAGGCTTTCCTGGGTCCCTGGGTTGGTTGGCTGCAGGTTGGAGCATTCCCCCAGTATTGGTAAAGACCTTACTTATACCTTGAGGTCTGTGGTGGCACTTTATGGGGCTGTGCAGAGCTAGTAACACCATCTGGCATCCCCCTTGCTACCACCGCTGCCCATCTCTGTGTCACCTCTTCCCTCGCTGCTCCTGTTAGGGTACGCTGCAGAAGTTTGTGGATGACTTGTTCGAGACGCTGTTCAGCACCGTGCACCGTGGTAGCGCGCTCCCGCTCGCCATCAAGTACATGTTTGATTTCCTGGACGAGCAGGCAGATAAGCATGGCATCCATGACACAGACGTGAGGCACACGTGGAAGAGCAATTGGTAAGGATGGAGGAAGAGGGTGGAGGGAGGCACAGTTATTTGTGTGCTAGAGAAAAACAGGGAAGAGCTTCACGAAGGCTGGGGACAGCCAAGTCCCATATCTCCAAAGCATGAGATGTACCATGAACTCATGCTGATGCTTTACAACCAGCACCACTGCTGCCCCAGTGCCCCATGGGGGTGTGGCAATGGGGTTTGCTGCTGGATCATGCTGCCCCGTGTGCACACATGAGCTGAAATCCTGGTGCAGTGTTGAACTGCAAACTCGGGTGTCTCTGGGTCCTCTACTCAGGTTGGTGCTGGGCACTGTCCTCAGGTTGTAGATCCACACATATGGACTCTGGATATCACTGGGTTTGCAAAGTCTGCAGTGGGAAGCAGGGCTCCATTCCTGCACCATCCTGCCTACACCACCCTGCCTGCACCATCGTGAATACCAACACAGGCTGCTCAGTGCCTGCTGCATCTTCCTCATCGCTTTGGGCAGCTGGAGGATTTGGGCCACAGAAGGAGATGGCAAAGAGGAAGGAGCCAGCACAGGCTGCAGCCAGGCTCAGCCTCCTCCGAACAATACGAGCTCTCACGTCCCCACCGCTGCTGTTATTTTAGGATTAAAAGCTCTGTGGGTTAGACATTTAACATGGGTTAGGGGAAAAAAAAGGCACCACAAATGGTTGCACCCTGAAGACTTTGTATTTTCAACCCCAAGTCCTTGTGGTTTAAAAGGCCTCTAATCATCGTGGCTGCAAGAGCTGGGTTCCCTGCTAAGGCTGAGGGAGGCTAAAAACTATTTATTGATAGTCTAAAAGAAGGAGTTATTAGGATAAAACCTCTTGAATCACCAGGAAAAGATGGGACTTCTTAAAGCAATATAAAAGCAAGTGTCAGCCAGCAGAGTTTGCTCTGCAGAGCCATCAGACCACAGAGCCCTCGTCCTTCCCTCTGCACCCATGGCATGGGAGGCTCAGGAGAAGGGCAGAAATTTGGTCTCTGAACTAATACCTCTGCTGAGCACTTTGCTTGGCTACAGCATTCCCAAATGGGAATTTTAGTGGGGAGACGGGGGCAGGGGTTTATGCCACTGGAGGGGGTCAGAGCAAATGGCTTGGGAAGAGAGCTGGGGATGTGGCTGAGCTGCGTGCCTGCAGTGCTGCAAGGGTTAAGTCTTCCGTGCAGCTAGCTGGATAGATGGAGAGAGCTGAGACTTGAAAGGTAATAGCAAGCAGCAGCTGGTTTTTTGATCCTGTTATACAGGCAAAGAAAAAAGGAATAATAATTCCCCTTTGATTGCAAAGGCCTCGGGATTTGGGGACAAAGCCTCTGATGCCTGCTGCACTGCTTGCAGATGATGGACTGTGGAGTAGCCGGGCAGCAGCTCAGCCCTGCCATAGGCTCCTTCTCTAATGAACTCAGTTTAATGGGCTCCTGGTGGAACTGCTCAGGCATAGCATGACCCATCACAAGCAGTCTGGGCAACACTGGGCTAACTGGGCTTGGATGGGCCTGGCCCAGCTCCTATTCAGATTATTGTTGCTTCCCACCATTCGTGTTCTGCTTGGGAGCACAGACTGCAGCACGTGTCCTTTCCTAGTCTTTGTTTTAATATTTAATTTGCTTTCTTGACAGCCTGCCTCTCCGGTTCTGGGTGAATGTCATCAAAAACCCCCAGTTTGTGTTTGATATCCACAAAGGCAGCATCACAGATGCCTGCCTCTCTGTTGTGGCTCAGACCTTCATGGATTCCTGCTCCACCTCAGAGCACCGCCTGGGCAAGGATTCCCCTTCCAACAAGCTGCTGTACGCCAAGGACATCCCCAGCTACAAGAGCTGGGTGGAGAGGTGAGCAGCAGAAGCAGCTTTGCTCTTGGTGGGTGATGATGTGCAGGGTGGCTCTTCAGTGAGCTGGAGGCACAGCCCTGCTGACCATCACTGCTCTTGTTTTCAACTTCATAGAACAAAATCATAGAAAGGTTTAGGTTGGAAGGGACATTGAAGCTCATCCAGTTCCACCCCCCCTGCCATGGGCACAGACACCTTCCACTAGAACAGCTTGCTTCAAGCCCCGTCTAGCCTGGCCTTGAATGCTGCCAGGGATGAGGCAGACACAACTTCTCTGGGCACCCTGTGCCAGCGCCTCAGCACCCTCACAGGGAAGAAGTTCTGCCTAAGAGCTCACCTCAGTCTTCCTTCTGTCAGGTTAAAGTATTCCCCTTGTCCTGTCCCTACCTGCCCTTGTTAAAAGCCCCTCTCCAGCTTTCTTGTCAGCCCCTTTAGGCACTTGAACCTTTTACAGAACAGAATCATGTTTTGCTAGATGTAAGCATAAAGCAAAATAATGTCCTTCTCCCTGCAGGCTTAGTTTAAATCCCAAGGAGAAGAGGGACAGTTTGTGTTTCCCATGGCCTTCCTCAGCCTTTCCTTTCCACAGGTATTATGCAGACATTGCCAAGCTGCCCGCCATCAGTGACCAGGACATGAACGCCTACCTCGCCGAGCAGTCGCGCCTGCACTCCGTCGAGTTCAACATGCTGAGTGCGCTCAACGAGATCTACTCCTATGTCAGCAAGTACAGTGAGGAGGTGGGTGTCCCCTGGGGTAGGCACAGAGGTGATGTGGTACACACACAGCATAGGAGAGGAGCCACATTTCTGTGCAGTAGCAGGATGCGCAACAATCCCCTAGCTCCTTCCTCTTTGTCCTTGATGCAGCACAGCTGTAGCATGCACTGCTGCTGCCCTCTTCAAGCACATAGAGATTCTGGTTCTGGCCATGCCCATAGCATGATTTCTGTAAGGACTGAGAGCTAAAATACTGTGGGAGCAACTGGGTTCCTCATCCTTGGGATACACCCACTGCATCCCACTCTTAAATGCAGTGGAAAATCATCATGACCCAGTGAAGCTCCCCAGAAACATAGAATCATAGAATAGTCAGGGTTGGAAAGGACCTTAAGATCATCCAGTTCCAACCCCCCTGCCATGGACAGGGACACCTCCCACTAAACCATGTCACTCAAGGCTATGTCCAGCCCGGCCTTGAACACTGCCAGCGATGGAGCATTCACAGCTTCCCTGGGCAACCCATTCCAGTGCCTCACCACCCTTA
>JASSUY010032730.1:0-19362 GCA_032466535.1 Forpus xanthops
TAAAAATCCAAAACACAGTGCTACACCAGCTACTGCTTAAAGAAAAATGACTGCTGCTGCTGAACCCATGACAGGTAGTAATTCAGAAGACGCATGAAGGCATCCAAACTAAATTACATAAAGGTCAAGAAATAAGAAAACTGCTACTATCACGACTTTTATCACAACAAAACAGATTGTGCCTGATTCTGCATTAGGACAGGGGTTATCCTGGTGCCAGAATGGATACCAGCTGGAGCAGGAACATCTTGGTGAGAATAGCCCCTTTAAACCAGACACTGAAACAGAGAGAACATGGAAGAAGCCCTCGCCTAACAAGTAACTTTACTCACTTACAGAAGCTGCTCTCCATTACCACAGGAGCTGTCTCAAAAAAGAGACAAGTCATCTATTATTGCTATTAATGTGAAGGATTCTGCCAAACACTTTCTAGGAAAGAGTTTTTGTAAACTTCTGTGACACAACCTTCTTACTCTACCTCTGAGTAGCCTCTTCCCACTCTGCCTCTGGAGGTGTGATATTCAAACCTGGGGACAGGCAGGAAAGACAATTAAAATTCACCCTCTCATAGCAGGACATGTGAAGGTTTCCTCACCAGTTTGGAGAGAGACATGCAATTTTTTACTTATTGTATCTCAAGAGTATTTTGACTAAAAGCAAGTCATTGGAAAAACAAAACAAGCCCAACACACTCTACAACATCTGCCACCTTCACATCAACATTCCCAGCCACCAGATAAAAGCAATAAGACACTATGGTTTTTAAGCATCTTCAAGAATAAAATGTGATTTCCAAATCCTACCATTTACCTACATTTAGTACATATTTTATTGCCTTAATGTAAAGATTTCAGTTCATACATGCTGCTTGACTAGCAACATATATGCTATACTTCCAATAACTAGCTTTCAGTAACCAAAGATAAAAGACCTGGTTTGGTTAGAGATTGTTTAACTCAAAGCAGTCCCCCACCTCCACACACAGTCCTGAAAAATCATCACAGTGCTTCCAAGTTGTATTCCTTGTCTACAGTTTCCCTAGTCCAAAAGCTGACTATGCAATTTCTGCCAAGGAACCCAGCAGAAGAGGTGGGGGGAAAGGCTAACCCACTGCCACCCACCACATTAAAAATAAAGCTCTTGCTGTAAACTATTTCTTCCCCCAGGGAAGTGAAATCAGCACATGAGGGTAAACAATAAGAAACATTGTGATGGAGCACTGAGAAAACTACCATAGGTCAGCAAGCTGGAAATCCTTTTTTCGCCATTAATTGAAATTTAAAACAAGGGTGAAGTAGCTGAATGTCAGACAACTAAATGAAATTACAGTCACTTAATGAAGTCCATCACTGCACAGAATTAGTAAAAACACAAACACTGCTTCCTCCTTGTATGCATTTGCATATTGGTCTAAGATGATGAGAAATCAATATTAGCAAATTTTAGCTGGAAAGGTTTAGTGACTTCCCCTCGTTCTAAACACTGGTCTGAAATTCTGCCAGAAAAATACCTAGAGGTGAACTTTCAGCATGTTTGCTATTAATTCAATATAAATTGTTATGAAATTTTGTCTAAAAGGATTTTTTTTTTAATCCTGAAAAATTAGGAACAATTTGTTTCCATGTTCACCACAGAGAAAGGGAGGGGAGGAAGAATCACCAGTAGGGTCATCTCGCCTCTTATGTTAGTGGTCGTTAAAATAAGTCAAGACTGGACTGATGTACGTAAGACAATTTTAGGCTCTTCAAAACAGAGGGAAGCTTTTGTTTAAGTGAATTTTATATGAAGTAACTATGTACAGATAAAAGTTTTCTTCTTTGTCAAGCTGAACTAAATACCAGTTTGCACTGCAGTACCTCATTCCACCTCCTTCACTGTCTCTCTTCTCTGTTAATAAGAGAAACCAACAGATGGAAAAGAAGTTTTAAAAATAGTTTTTCTACGTACTCTGAAAGAGAGTGAAAGCATTTGGTTTTGCAAGATAGAGGATGATATAAAAAGAATATGAAAAATGCAAACAGCATTCGAAATGTGAACATGTGCAATGTTGTGCTTTTAAGCCACTCTAACAGAAATCTGCCTCCAGCCAAAAATAGCAAGAGCATCACTGTAAACTACAGTCATTCAAACCAAGATTACTATGCTCTACCCACCCATCAAGCTGCTCCGACCCAAGATATTTGGAAAATGAAATGCAAATTCCCAACACAAATCTTACATAAATTAAATCTGTACAGATGCTTCTACAGGTTTAAAGCGGCCTTAGTTCAAATATTAAACACCTGTCTAAATTCAGTTTAAGAAAACCTTTTAGTAGCAAATGAGTACATGCAAGGTTAAAGTACTCAATTGTTTGTTCAGCCTGAAGCTAACAAGCAGAAATTAAATTACAAACTTCCCTTTGTCATGCCCTGAGAATACTTTTAAAATTTCCATAAATAGGTATATCTACTTTCAAGACACTATGAAATCACTAGTAAAGCCCCTAAGGAAATTCTGACATCCTGCCAGTGACTAGGAATGACTGTAAGACCAGCGCACTATCTGCAAAGACAACAGATGCGTACACGGGAACAGGAGGAGGAGGTAGGGGAGAAGTGCTTGTTTTTCTGTGTTAGAAAGGCAGGCAGTACTTTACCCAAATGCTTGCAAGGCCAGATCATTCTTTTATAGTTTCTGTTGGTAAAGCTAATGGTATATACTTGGCTCTCATATTATTTTTCTCCCTCCCAGCCCAAACTTCCTTGTAATACCTTTCCTATTCACTCTAAAACTGTGATCTCTGTAAACCTCATTGCTTTTCTTTTCCTTGGTGGTTCATCCATTTCATTCTCTATTCCAGACACCCTCCCATATGAATCATCCTCATTTTATTTCTGTCTCAAAATATCTTTTTTGCCCCAGTTGTTTGCACTTCCAAAGTCCGCCCAAAATATAACACCCTTATTGACTTCCCTCAAGAGACAAAAAAGTATATGTACTCTCACGCTCCCTCTGCCACAATCAGTTGTTTTTAATTTACAAAATTCAGTGTAACAACACTTTAAAATCTAATTAGAATGGGGGCTTGGGATATACATGTGTCTTGTGGCACAATCACTCCCTCAGCAGAATTGCTGTCATGTCATCCACAAAGCAATGGGGGAAGAAGGAAGAGGTCAACAGTTTCATGAAGAGCCCCTTCCAACTGTTTTCAGCGCATGCAGAGATGAACAGCACATTGTCACCATAATTTTAATTGAAATTGTTATAAACTATGAATAAGAAGGAAGTTCTTTACCCCACAGCTGGTCCATTGCATGTTTTAAACAGGCCAGACTACTGAAAGGCTATGTTACATTTGTGCCAATGTCAAGAATGGAAGATTGGCATCAACACTCTTGGCTTGGTCTTCCGTTTTTGAAGACTTAAACTGACTACAGGGAAAAGAGTGTTTGATGGGAGGAACATTTTATTTAGAAAACATTAAGTGCTTCTGAAACAAACAAAAAAAAATTTAAATGTATTGCATGTTTTAAAACCAAGAGAATTCAAATGAACCAGACCATGTGTAATTTGGAGAAGTCTGACTTCTACCCAAGATCACAGCCAGATGGCATTTTCCGTGTTTTGGAAGAACTCTTTTACCCTTTCCCAGTCTCTCAGGAAAGGGTGACAGTGCATTGCTGCAGGTCCCCAGACATGAAAATAGCAAGCAGCGTGACAGCCCAGTTAAAATGAGAGCTACTGCACTGCTTTAAATAGAAGTAAAATGGAGTAGCTCTAGACTAACACAATCCCATCCCTGTAATCCTCTTGATGTATGATAATCCCAGTTTACAAGCACAATATATTTAATGAATCACAAGCTGACTACTCAAAATTCCTAAAACATTTTGTCAAGGGAAGGACAGAAAGCAGAGTGCTCTAGCTATCTGATGCACAATCATGGAAAAGCTTCATTGTTTTTCCTTTTGAGATACACCTTTAAGAGAAAATGAGAACAAAAGGTATATAGCACAAAAGATCAGCACTCATTTTAATTCTGTACTAAACTTTAAAGATACTAGAGATTTATCACCAACTGATTTGAAATCCCTTAAAAGGGCCTTAAATGAGCTGTCCTACAGCTATGTTCCAGCCTGTTGGGGAATTCCTGGCAAAATGGAAAATCTCAGTTCATTTCAAAAGGGAGGAACATTTGTCAATTTAAACCTCCTAAACATTTTCTGTGGTCCATATGCTGAAGTAACGATGCTGCATAATACTGGTAAAAGCAGGTCCACACCTGCCAGCTCCAGTAGATGACCTCTAACTTTCTGGGGCCACGCTGGCCTCCAAGCACAGCTTTGCTAACTTGGGCAAAGCTGCACAGGGACAGAGTAATTTTTGTGAACCAAGCTAAGCATTTTATGATGGACATTTATCACACAATTTAAAACACTTCCTCTGCAGGCAAATATATTTAACTACAAAGTTGGTACTGTGACTGTAATTTCGTCCTCATGTTAAGGGAGTAGGAGTAAGTAGATAAACTAAGCAAGGTAAATATATCTAAACAGTAACAAAATGGAAACATTTGTTCCAACCATCTAGTACACATAAAGAGCAAGCAACAGCTACCAAAAAAGGAAATACACTGCCTTCAACTATGCCCCAATACACCCTTCAATGAGTGCTCTCATTGCAGCCATAGTTTTCCTCCTCAACAGTCCAAGTCATCTCTTTAAAAGATAAAAACACATCAAACAAAAGTGACTCTGGAATTGCCCTTCAGTATCTCCAAATTTGTGTTACATTGTATTACTTGAAAAGCAGCATGTTTGTCTTTTAAAAGAGACAGCCAGGGTACTTGTTCCCTGAAGGTGACAGTAGGTTCACACTTCTGCCATGGCAAAGGGCATGGCACAACAAAACACAAATCAAGTGCAGGACAGTTCTTCAACCTTGAGAAAGTTTGCCTGATTTCTTTTCAGTCTGTCAAAGCAGACATCTGGTTCTTTCATTGAATTAATAATATAGAGTGTTTAAATCAAGAGCTTAAACCAAGTCCAAATATGTTTGCAAGATGTATTTAATTGATAAAAGATTAGCTAAGGATTAATTCTGATCACTCCAGCCTACTCATTTTACTCCTAAATGAGTTCATCAATACAAGTAACAACTTCCATAACCCTGTTCAGTCCTGTTCAAAAAGGTGTGGTGGAAAAAGCACCAGAATCCTAAGAAAAAAGGTAGGAGTGTTGCGCAGTTATTGCAGAGGACTTACTCTGGTCCACAAAGTATCTGTTGCCTGCAATCAGACAATTCTATTCTTCGCAGAGAATACAGCTAATCAAACAGGTTCCGTTTTTTACTGCAAGTCTTCAGTCCGTACATCTTCAAGCAAGAATTTTAAGTCAATTTTTTTCCTTTTTTTTTAATCTAGGCGAGGTTCAAAGCCAGTCATCTCAATTAAGCGTATTTTTATTCATAAAAGTCTTCATTTGAGACAACTACATACATAAAGCAGCAGAAAATTTAATAACTAAACCAGGGGCAAAATTTTTTAACCTAATACATATCCAACCAAACCCAGGCACTTTGGATTTGTATTGTAGTTTGAGATTTGTAGGTTCAGCAATAAGAACAGAGTATTTGCAATACTCAGATCAAACAGGGGGAATGGATTCCCTCCCTGAAACTCACTGTAATGTGTTATGGTAATACTTGCTGGGAAAACCCCTCCTAGAACACTGGGACTAGCAAGAAGACATTCAAACACCTCTGCTTTTCATCCTTCTCAATGCCAGAAAGGGATGCAAAATATATCTCTTTAAATCTTCCAAAGACTTGTTCAAATAGAAGTGAATATAATCACTATTTCTCACATTTCTATCCTTGCAAAAGAGGAAAAGTAAAAAGAAGAATCATATATCCGCCCACACTTGACTTTCATTTATACATAACTGGTTTTCTATATAATTGGATTTATTTATATGTACACTGAGTGCATGTGTATATTGGAAAAAAAAATGTGCATACACATATGTATTCACACACACACTTGTTAAACCAAAAGAGGAGCTAACTTGGAATGATGTTTAACCTAAATCCAACTACCCTGACTAAAACTAGGTACTTAAACATCAGCTAGAGTTAAAACCTATTCAAAAAGTAGGAATTAAGTGAACTTTCAAAAACACCAATAACATTTTAATATTGTATAATTCCTTAAAAATTAACAGTATTTCATGGGAGGAAAACTACATTCGTACTCCTTCTCCTCTTGTCCTATTTAATCCTTATTTCTTCCTGAAGGAATAATGAAGTCGGTAAAGCAGAGTGGTAGATTTTAAAATCTTCTTCCATTACCCTCAAATCCTCTAACCTGTCACATCCTCCCAGAAGCCAAGCGTTCAAAGAACACAACCAAGCCAAAAGAAAGGAGGCAGCTGCCACCAGCTGCAACAAGGGACTGCAGTTTGACCTTAAGGCTGCTGCTTAGATCCTTGGACTCTTTGCCTGTTTGGGAGCACTCAAAAGTGGATGAAATTTTCTCAGTAAGTGATGCCAAGAGACTGCATCCACTCATGCCTGGCCATTTCCCATGGCTGCAATAGCAAAATGGATTGTTAAACTAGGAGATTGCATAACACTGGTAATCTCCCAAAAGAAGCTATCACACACACACACGTTCATGATGAAGGAACAAAAACCTGTCACACTTCTTCGGCCAGTTTTAATGGAAAGGCTACCTAAAAGGCTACTTTAGAAAAAAACTACCCTCAAAAAATGTATAAACTATTGTCCCAATGGCGTTCATTTACAGCTAACTCTTTATTAGGTTAACTGTTTCACATTTCTTAATTATTTTTATTCCCTCTCATTTGGTTGTTTCCATGCAAGGAAACATGCAAGAACATTCTATGGGGGAGGGAGTTTATAAATCACATTGTGAACTATCATCTGGTGTCATTTAGACTACAAGCTGAGGGAAAAGAGGAAAAAAAAAATCCAGTGAACTTTCGTAAAGCAGTACTTTAAGATTTAATAGAGAGCATCACCAAAACACAGCCTTCCTCACCCACTTCCTCTCCCAGGAAAGAGGGGGCAAAAAGGAGACTTGTGAAATAAGGCTTAAATTTAGATCAGAGGGTTATTTTGGTTCAGGGTTCATTTTGCTGAAAAGAAAAACCCAACATACTGAGAGACTTTATACACTCTCAAGTGGATAAAGGAGGGCACAGATTCCTGCAAGTAAACAGGAGAAACTAAATCCTCTGAAGACAGGCAGGAGCTGCCTCTGCACAACAGAAAGCAGCTTCTATCAGCAAAGGTAAATAATATCAACGTACCAGTCTAACCACTTCCTGGAAAAAAAGGATAGAAAAATATTAGTGAAAAAAAAACCCTGAAAAGCAATTACTTTTGCCACATTTTCTACTCACCAATACTGTCTTTTATAAAATATATCTGAGAACCCACTTTTAACCAAACCAACCAAAAACCTGAATTACTAACATAGACCAGACACTACTGATGAAAAGCAAGCATGCCTGTTATCTTTTCACAGGGAAGCAAAAGTGATTCAAAGGACTTGGAAACAAATGAACAAAAATTTAACCTTGATGCAATTATAGATGTGCTTTCTTCCAATACCTCTTTTTTTTTTCTCCCTTCCTGTTGCCACTCCTTTGTTTTTCCACTGTATTAATTTTTAAACAGGTCAAGCCCATTATAATTTAATTTATTGCTTGTAACTTTTCTGTATAATTGCCCCATCCTTTTTAAAATATCCCAACCAAAAAAGTTAAGGGAAGCCATAAGCAGAGAAGAAAAGTGAACAAGATCAAAACCCAGAACACATGGGGTCAGTCAAGAACAGACCTTCTACAGATCCTTACCAGCCTCCAACAGCCTCCCAATGTGTATGATGGGAAGAAACAAAAGGAAGGGATATTTCTTTCCCCATCACTCCTAAGTGTTAGGATTGCTGATAGACAAAGAAAACAGAATGCCTATTTTTGATTCCTTCACTGTTCCAGATGAGCTTAGTAAATGTGTTGAGAAATAATTCAATAAAATAATTTTCCTTTAGAAGTTACTCAATAAACAAAAATACAAAGAAAAAAGTACTGCAATTGGAAAGGAACTATAATATCCATACACTTCATGCTTTTGCATAAACACATTATGAGCCCTGCCAATTTAAAAGACTATTCTTCCACCACCCACAACTACTTCCTTTTATCTTATCAGAAAAATAGCTCTTCACCGCTGTAGGCTAATTATACCATCTGTTTAGCCCCAGTACAGTAACACTCAGACATGGCACATTAATTCCTTAACCTTCCCACATGGAACTGCCTTGTGTCGCCCTCACACTCGCAAAAACACGGGGCTGGGCAGAAGAAAAGGAGAGGGGGGAGGTTTACAGCGGAAAATTGTCCTCATGTTATTTGTATTCCCTCTTCCTCCACCACAGCTCTGCTGCCAGGTTTCACAGGGATTTAAGCAATATGACAATTTCTCTCTACCTCACCTCAGTACAATAGTGCCAGCTGTCAGGATCAGCAATGAAAAACATCAATCACAGCAGCACACAAAGGAGGAGGAAGAGTCTATGCAAGTTTGCACTGCTTGTCCTATCAAGCGACCTGCCTCCCTCCACAGTGGTCAAAGACAGCTGAATCCAAAGTTAGAGCCTTCCTCGGAAAAGAGAAGAAACAGAGCCTTGCATTAATGAGCAGGATTTCTTCAGCTTTTTGAAATTAGGACCCACACACACATAACTCTTCCACCTCTCCAAAGTAAACAATTTGAACCATCCACCAGGTGTAGGCACAGCACTCAAGCTGCTGACTGTCACTCGGGTAGGAAACACTACCCACCAAAATGCACCACACATTCTGCTGTGCTAAGAGAGGTCTTCATAAGATCCCTAAACTATTTTTTTCCCCTCCATTTCCCCAACCTCTCCTCCTTCTTACCCCAACTCATTTAAGTAAGCCAGAACATTAAGGATATTACCACTGTGAATTCCTTATTTAAGTTATTCCCAACTGAAAATAAAACAGCAACTTTAGGTTGTGAACCACTGCAAGCTCAGGCAGACAGTGCAGGAGTTTGTCCAAGTCCTACACTATCTTGATCAATGTCAACAGCCTGGGTTCAAGAGTTTACCCCTTTCCTCTGGAGACCATTTCTCTCTCCCCCTCTCAGATCATAGAATCATAGGTTCATACAGTTGGAAAGCCCCTTAAGACCATCTACTTCCAAACCCCTGACACAGGTAGGGATACCTCACCCTAGACCATGTTGCTCAAGGCTCTGTCCAACCTGGCCTTGAACACTGCCAGGGATGGAGCATTTACCATTTCTGTGGCCAGCCTGTTCAAGTGCCTCACCACCCTCACAGTCTATCAAGTGATAAGGTTATTTAACCTCTATTTCTCAGATAAAACTGCATAGGAAACCATTTACCCAGATGACTTGGACTAATGGACTGAAGATTGACCACATAAAAAGAACGGAGACACAAAAGACATGAGAGGGCAGTCACCTCTGCACAACAGCAATCATAAGCAGCTACATACAGCAGCCTCTTCAGCCAGCAAAGCTTCAGCAAGGAGGGAACACCTGTCTGCATCCTTGCAACTTGTAAAATTTTTCTTCTACAGCTCTAAAGGTTAGGAAGCTTTTTTCCCTTCCAAAACCCTTCTTACAAACACATGTTCCAGTTTAGAAATTGTTTTCATTAGGAAAAAATACTTGCTACTGATAACCATTAAGATGACACCAAAGGTGAAAGGAAAAACCCTTAGACATTTAACCATCACCTTGCATTGCTTAGCCAGGGAGTTTTATTAACAGGTACTTATAGGTTCCTGTTTCTGCATTATGTTACAGGCTTGGGTTTTGGTTTGGATTTTGTTGGGGGGTGTTTGTTGTTTGGGGTTTTTCAGTTTTGTGTTGTTTTTTTTTTTCTAAATAAAGCACGGTGGAGGCTGGAAATGAGAGACAGAAATAAGAGAATACTTCACCATAGAGAGCTTGCTCAAGAATATATTTACATTCATCAGTAGAACGGCAAGGGCACAGGTCACAGAGAACAAACTGGGACACAGAGGAGAGGAAAAAAGCAAAGGTGAACTGAGCCCAATTACGGTCAATATCTATGCCCTCAGGTCCCATCAACAGTGAACATCAGGAAGTGTGGATAGCATAGGGACAAAAATAAAACTATTCTTTCTTTGCTGAAGTATTACACTTGTAACTTATTTCAAATTTAGAAACAAAGTACACAGCTATTCTTAGCATTGCATACAGAAATTAGAAACATTTTCATCGCTGTATTTATCCTGAGTTTTTTGGTGACAAAGGTACTCAAAAGGAAAGCAAGGAAAAGAATAAAAAAGCAGTAAGTTACTCCACTAGTTAATTGTAAGTCAAGAAATGATAAACACTTGGCCAAAACCATCCAGAATTCATACCACTATTTAGTAGTACCCTGCCCATACAGAACAAACCTTAACGCAGTGACAGCTCAGTGAAACTATCGAAGGAGCAGACTGGCTCAGATTCAGGGACTCCTAGACAGAAGGTCAGGGATACACTGTGCAAGACACACTTCATGTAGCACTGTACTTGTTTCTATTCTCTGAGGCACTTTCCTATCATGGAGATAAAAATGTAGAGCCAAGCATTCAGTGCTATGACAGCCGTATGTGCCCTTCCAGCTAATGGAAAAGTACCAAACATCAACACTAGGCCACAGAGAGGAGGATCTCACAAAACTGCTGTCATTTAAAGCGTTCTCTTCCCACTCATGGTCAACAGCAAGGCCAGGGTAAGTCACTGAGTAACTTTATTAAGCAGGTAATTCATTAACCTTAATTGTAGGACAGAAAGTATGTAAAATCTGTATTTATCAGTTCTGAAAAGGTGTTCAGTAGACTCTCTTCATTTTCAAAGTTGTTTTGATACCGTAAGGCCAAAAATTCTGCCAGATGAACCTCAACTGAAAGACAGTAAGTGTTGCGAAAACAAGTGTGCTCCATAATGTAAAAGAAATACCACTAACCAGCCTACTATCTTCTCTTACCTAAATTTACACCACAGATCTTTATGCTCAACATGCAAATGCAAACAACAATATTTATATTTTACTGGTAAAATAACAGTTGTCTTTGTTGCAGGGACTTGCCTCTTAAGCAATGTGCTTTTCCTATATGTACCACCTATTTGCTCACAGAAATAGTCCACACACAACTCCTGTACCCCAATATATTAAAAAAAAAGAAAAAAAATCAAAAAAAAACAAGCCCACAACTTCTCCCCTCTCCCCTCTGAGAACAGTCATCCAGATACAAGTGAACTGAGGCAGTTTCCTTGTCGCATAAGCTGTAGCTCATTAAAGCAAAACTAGCTTTAGTTTTACACGAAAAAAGGGATTTATGGCTTGATGAGAAACAAATTGCCAAAAAACCCTCTGCAAACTTGCAACCTAATTAAACGCCTTCTGTTACACATAGCATGAAAACTACCACCACTGCTTTTTATGCCTATAAAACCACTCTTCCTTCTAACTGTTATTTACCTCCCGTTGGCCAAGTGCAGAAAAATGCTGGCATGCACCCTCCAGGATTTCCATAAGCTCCTATAGACAGTATAGCTCTGTGTATTGCTGCTCTTGTGCTAGCTTGCAAAGAAACATATCTATATCCCCAAAGAGAGGGGGTTGCTTCTGAGTGGCACACATCTCTAACATTAAAAAGGCATTGTCAATAACTTAATTGCCTTGTTATGTCAAGTGTAATATATACCAAAAGTTAACGACATAGACCATTTCCCTCACCCCAAAAGCTCACTAGAGAAGTCAAATTCTGGAAAGACAATTCCCTTGAAACATTTGGCAGTCATACAGATGGATTAAGCAAGTATACATGGAAAGCTAAGCACCTCTGTAGTATTTCATTTTCTCTCCACCACACAGAGACATTTTAGCAGATGCAAAACTTAATTTTGAAAGCAAGTATCCACTAACATTTGAAATTATGTAAAACAGAACTCCAAACTCTTAAAAACAGACAAGATATTTCAATTGTACATGAACATGGTAAAGCATCAAAGTCTGTCAGTCAACCAGAAAATAGAAAATAAGAGAAATACGCTCAAAGTACAAGTTTTGATGCTTTTCAAGATCCTGTACACAAAGTAAAATTCTGGCTGCTTCACCTGCAAATTTTCAGTCAATATCTATCTGCTAGTATGTCACCAAGTCTTTGAAAAAGACTCCTGTCACAAGAGATACAATGATTAACCACAATGTCCAAGGCAAAACATAGAAAGGCACCTCCCAAATTTCAGAAGTCCTTAGCAGAATTCAAACACCTTGACTAAGACAAGGAAGGAAACACTGACTTAGCGTAGGCATCATAAAATTGATTGGGGACTAGTAAAGTAGGGGAGGACAACAATTAAGGTAGGATTAAGTTTCTGTACTGAAGAGTTCTCTAAGCTTCTACTGGTAGCAGTACCATAACTCCCCAGTATTAAAAGACCCTCTGAAGAGAATAAACCTGACCTTTTCTCAAGACTGCCAAATGTATGCACCCTGACAAAACAGATTTGGTAACCTGATGAGAGTCAGTCTAACCTGGTAACACTTCCTGGCTCAGAAAGGTCCCCAGAAAAGACTGCCTTTAACTACTCCAAAAGTTTAAACTCCCAACAGTGGGGGGAAAAACTAAAAATAATTAAAAAAATCATGACAGCTAAGCGCAGCACAGACTCTTCCAAGAAGCAAGCAGTCAAAATCATCTTCCAGTAATCTAGTGAAAAATAACATGACAAGTGTGACAAAAACATGTGAATTTACACTCTGAAAGCAAATCCTCACATGAAATACTGTCCAGATACAAGGCTGCTTTAAATTACCTTCTCAGAAGTCTGAACTTACATCACAGACGTAGCTACATCAAGACTTTCTAACACCCAATTTTTCCACATATATTACAGATTGCTTTTGAAGCTACACACCATCCCCTTCTGCTATCACCACTACAATTCTTTATTCACACTTCACATTTTCTTACACGCGATGAAATGGAGCTCCCATAGAGTTAGTTTATCCAAGCACATCGATCAGATAAAGGAGAGATTACAGGCACCTAGAAAAACATGTGTTTAATGATCACTTGAATGCTTTCACTGTGTTTTACAAATCAACCTTGTACTCTAAAAAACACCCATGTGAATATTTTAAGTACAAGAGAACAACCATAAGTCCTCCTACAGACAGCTATAACTATTATACTGTATTTCTCCACCTATTTTCAACGCATCACAAATAACTTCAAAAATACTTCATCCATGTTATTTTCTGTCTTACAGATCTCCTTCCCAAACCACTCTCTTGGTAGACCACACAGGCAATGCCATTTTGCGTTTGTGGAAGCAACGCACTGTTTTAAACCCATGTTTCCAAATAATCTCCATTTCACGGAGGAAATAATCAGGGTTACTGCTAGTATCCCCTCCACAGAATCAGGCCTAGCAAGTACAGCGCCAGGCCTTCTCCTCATGCTGCTGCTCAGTAGCTTTTCCACTTCTTTTAATTCAAGCCTACCTATTGAGAAAAACTTTACTGACTTGCACTCCCCTGATGCCTAAATACTGAAAACAAATCCAATCAGTGCAATCAAAACTCTCTGAAACAGAAAGTACCGTCTACCTTTAAACAGATTAAGAGCAATCTAACCCACCTGTATTCAGCGACTGACAGAACATCAAATGCAGTATCAATGCACAATCAACTTATGCCACATTAACCTTTTCTTAAATAGGCATGTAAAAATTCAGAATTTCTATCTGACTTGCCCTTTTCTTCTCTCAGTGAAGAACACTGCATCTAGTACTACCTTCACTGGCCTACTCACCTGTAAGAACTTTTTTTGGCCAAAGTACCACTTGAGCTGTGACAGCCAAAATACTTTAAAATTTGAAAGCCTGTGATTCTAAGAGCCTCAATTTTTCAAGAAAGTCTCAGACTGATGTTTTGGCCCGATAGTGCTTCTGTATATTAAATCATCTCCAAAAGAAAAAAAATAAATGAAGAAAAACAGTGTCGTTAGAAATTGTTTTTAAATATTTAGAACTAGACTCTGATCTCGGTGATTTTGGTTCATTGGTGGTATCCCATGATACCAGCAAAGCTCCTAAACACAAGATATTACTGCTTAATAGCTCCATTAAGCATGTTTCTAGATACAAAACAATTTTGTGAGGCCTGGGGGAATGCAAAAAGAACTGGAAATTACACTATGTGTGAGTCAATTATGCTATCTGTGAGTCAACACCAGCTCCTCTTCACTCTCTAAATACCTCCACAGAAGACTGTTTTGTAACTGCATTCTGCCTTGGAATTTTTGACAGCCCATGATCATTAATTGTTTCTTTCTCTTAGACTTGAAGGAAAAAAAACTAGAGGAAAACTCAGTTTTTCATAGTTCATGGTAGGTGGTATATGAAAAACATAATACATATTCAAGCAATACTGATTTAATCTATAACAAAAGGTTATTATAAGATTGGACATGCCATTATCCACTAGCATCCAAACAGCTTTGCTTATGCAAGCAGCATTTTTAATTTTAATTTAATATTCCCAGTCATGAGAGTGACAGTGACATTCATTTATTTATTCTTAAAGAACTGAAACAATATGGGAACAAAAGCTCCATGTGTGAACATGCTAATGCAGCTCCTGGGAAGAGACTACTTATAAGACCAAGAGTATGACTCAGCCTCTCTTTGTGTATTTGTTCTTTCATTCTTCTGCAACTGAACATAAATCTAGATTAACCATTCCAGCTTTCTGGCTTATTTCTATGTCATGTGTTAATGACTTTTGGACTACTGAACCAGGACAACATAAGCAGTTGATCACTGAGTAAAACACCCAATATCCCATTACCTGTGTCATAGAACTAAAGTTTCATAAAGTAAGCTTCACAAAAACTTACTATAAGCAAAACACAAAGAAATTCACCACAGTTTTGTGTAGTTGCTTTTGCCTATTGAAAATAAGTCTCAGATTTTTACAAAGTACCATGGTCTTATCATTCATGTTTACCGAAGTTGCTAGTTTCTGAAAGGCCTGACAAGATCCAAGCAAGACAGCAAGTATCTTCCTATTTATTTGTTTTATGAGAATTAAGTATCCCAAACTTCCTGCAATAATTATTTCAGAGAAACCGTAAAGTACAGGCAAGAATCAGTAGCCTCATTAACAATTTCTCAGTTTTACTTAGCAACCCCACAAGAGCAAATAATTGGCTGTCAAACTAAGATCACATACCAATTATCCTTCGAAACTATGTGACAAAAGTGAAATAACAGCCGTCTACACAAACAGGAGGCTAAGCTTCCCAAGGTGTTTTCGCAGACTATTTGTCTTACTCCTCAAACAGTTCCTCAACTTCTCTGAAGTCAGCACACTGAAATGCAATCAGATAAATTTAGCTGATACTTTCTGTGTTCACAGACAATGGATAAAGCCATTAAAATCCCCACATCTACCACTTCTGATTTAAATTTTGCAAGACTCCCTCATCCTGAGCACAAAATGCCCTAATGGAAATAACACCGGCTGAACTTAAGAATAATTACAGATCTGATTAAATTGCCCATTTTATCAAGAAAGTGATATCCTTTTTAGTTTCTGACTGAGATCACATCTTAAATCCATCTTAATCTGAGATGTGATGAAAATATATCAGTATTTACAACTATCTCATACACCCTCACAACTGGGCATTTAAAACATTGATAATACCACCTCAGCCTCCAGGAGATCTGCAACCAATCTGTCAAGCATACGTTACTTCAGCCAACTTTCTAATCAAGCAAATACAAAATT
This sequence comes from Forpus xanthops, assembly GCA_032466535.1. Classification (NCBI taxonomy): domain Eukaryota; kingdom Metazoa; phylum Chordata; class Aves; order Psittaciformes; family Psittacidae; genus Forpus; species Forpus xanthops. The sequence goes on from JASSUY010032730.1 coordinate 15,884, forward strand.
CTCAATTAGGTGATCTGCCAGAGTATCTTCTAATGCATTAGTTGCCAAATTTTAATAGAAAGAAAACAACACTGTCAAGCATTCAAGCTTGTCGAGATCATATACCAAAGATGCATTTCCCCACACAAAATCTACACTTTAGCACTGGTGAAGCCAACAAGCATAAACAGCTACCATGCCTGAAAAGTTTGCCCTGTTCTCCGACACTCACCCTTCCACTGGCATCACAGAAACTATAAAAATGATCAGGTCACAAGTCAAAACACTCCCCTTTTGGCAGCAATACACAGTACATGCAAACAATAAGGTTTTATTACACAGTAAGAACAGAAAACATCCTTCAGGCTCCTTCTACCAGTACTGCCATGTTTCCAATCAATCTCCTACTCCCACAAACCTTCGTGTATTGGGTTTGTTGTTGTTATAAAGAGGAAAGATCTGCTTACAAAGAAGATAAATATTTCCTTTTGAAGCCCTACAAGTTCTTTCATGCTCTCCATTAAGAGAAAAGCACAAGCGCTGTACAGGCAAACACAGAACAGTAAAATCATCCAGAAGATAATCATAAGGAGTAGACATCTCCAAGAAAAGATAGTGAGGAAAGTGACCTGACTTCAACATCTTTGTTTCTACATACTTTGTTTCTACACTTGGATTGTGGACTACCCATCCTACCTTCATGACTGGCCCTTACTTGACTGGTAATAAATCACTTAAATTTGTTTCCTAATGTATACCTCAAGGACAACAAAATGTGTGAGTGCTCCCTATGCTAGATTTTCTTTTCAGAAAATCATAATATCTGTATTTCACAGGTTTAGTGCAAGAGCAGCCAGGTCAAACCAAAGGATTTGAGAGTTGGAAGGTGGAACTAACAGCTGGAGATTGTATTCACCCAGCTGTGATGAGTAGCAGCCAGACTAGGTTCCCTGATTCTTAATCTTCCACAAGAATGAAAACACTTCAGCCTAGCTGAAGATTCCACCAGAGACAAATATTAATTCCTTCTAGCAAATATTACATTTGTGTAGAAGGGCACATCACTTCCTAATGCAAAATAACTTTTAACCTTTCTCCAAAAGACTACCCTTAGTCATGGCTATTTTACAAATGGAATCAGACAGCCCCCTTGCTCAGATAAACCAAGTATTAAAAGGCTCAACTGCACTGGGGAGAGATTGCATGAAGTTTTCTGACTCCTGCTACATGATCAGTTCAACAGCATTGATGCTGTATTGAAGATTCCATGAATTTTAAAAATGCATTTTTAAAGCATCCATAGACGGATGTTTTAAAGGACATAAAGGACAAGCCCATTAATGGCACACTGAAAGATCTATTTTTCAAGCTCCTAAGCTTTTATCTTGAGCAGAGAAAGAGAATCTGATTCACTAGCCAACAAACTAACAAAAGACTAAGAAATACAAACAGAAAACTCAGCATTCCAGAGGACAAATCAACATTTCTTGATTTATGGTTTCTCTATTTTATAACAGGCACATAACCCATGGACACAGTATATATAAGTGTGGTTTTGACTTGTACCTAATGCTTTCTAGCTAAACATATCTACACACTCAGGCAATCATGACAGACATTTCAATTCTACTGGAAAATATTCTTCTAATTATAAAGAGTTGAATTATACAATGTTGGAGGAAGAATTCTGGTTCTTATTTAAAATGTTCTAAGCACCATCTCTAGAAATAGAGGAAAGTTAAACATAGCTAGAAACACACTGCATAAAACAAAAATATCACTGCACTGGTGCTATGAATAACTGGTAGGAAATGCATTACTCTCTTAGCATCTTCAGTCAGTGGGACTAGCTCTATAGAGCACAAAAACAGCAAGGAAAAAGAGGCAGTCTGGCAGGAGGGAAAGGAGAAAAAAAAAGAAAACAGTGAGCTAACTGCTATGTTAGCCCTTAGCTATTAATAAAATAGCCATTAGGATAGCTTAATAGTTAGCTATTCTTCAGCTATTGTTCGATTAACATAATTAAATCAAATTCAGAGTGAGTGATTAAAAATCTCAACCCAGTTCGAAGCTGACTTGAATACAAAACTTGGAACTTGAACCTCAAAGTGTATTTTTTCCAGGTGTCTTCCCTCTTCCACTTTCATTTCTTTCCAGGTGAAAAAAAATGTTCACTGCTTCTTCACAGGCAGAATGCTCTCTGCAGATCTGCATACGACTGATTTTACATACTAATGTGATGGATAGGACATTACTTTGGGGTGGGGGGAGGAAGATCTACAGTGACAAACAACTGCTATTTTTAGGCATTGCAATTCAGATAGGGTTTGGGGTTGGAATTTTTTTTGTTTTAAATTTATATTTATGTATATACATATCAGATGCAATTGAAATCAACAATTTAAAGCTAAGCCTTAATCTGTAGGTAACAAATTGCCACAGTTTGTTCCAGTGTATTTACATGAATATGTTTGCTGCATTCAGGGTAGAAAAGGACATGAGAAAATAACTAGTATTTGAATACAGAACACAAAGCTATTTCTCAAGACAAGATTTTTGAAGGTTGCATGAACTTTACAGTGAGTCTTCCAGTATCACTCTAAAAATCCATACCTAGAGGTATACCACACATCAGCTCTTCAACAATGCATCCAATAAAATAATAAAAAAGTTCAGAAGTTACTGAATAAGTTCACAGTTGTAGGTTTGTTGGTTGGGTTTTTTACTTGAATCAAGCTATGACACCAGTTACAAAAACCCCAGTATTTTCTTATTTTAGTGATGGGTCCTCTCACCCTCTTGTTTTACCTAGAAAATTCAGCATGACAGAACAGTTACATTTGTGGTTTAATCACCTGTTTCACCTCTCAAGTAACACAACAACCAATCTTCTTATTTCATGCTGTAGTACACAAACAATAAACTAATCATGTAAGACACCATAACATTAGTGCACCATAGTATCATCTAAAAAATAAATTTACATACTTAATATAATATTATACAAAAATATATTCATAACAATAAAAAGTAGCAATCAATCACTTTTCCTACCTATTATTCCCATTTCTCTTGCATTTTTAAAAGATTGCTAAAAGCCATAATTGGAAGAGCCTCCTATAAAGTAACAAATAAAACTTATCTGGACTATCTAACAAGAACCTTCAGTTGTAGGGCACATAGAGCTTACTGAAGCACACATCTACATTTCCATGTCCTGAAGACTGACAAAAGCAACCATCTGTAAATTACAATTAAGTGTTTGCTACTGTATAGCATGTTTTGCTGTACCATACAGTCAGACTTTACTGAAAACAGCCACTCCTGTTTTCCACTAATTTGTAGACAGGAAAGTATCTCCTATATGTTACATTGTCAATTATATGTGAGTCTTGGTCCAAGTTCAAAAAATTTTAGGCTCACCATGTGTCATGGGTTCAGCAGCAGCAGTCATTTTTCCCCTTTAAGTAGTAGCTGGTGTAGCACTGTGTTTTGGATTT
>JASSUY010032730.1:19462-38042 GCA_032466535.1 Forpus xanthops
CTTGTATTTTCTCTTGTATTATTACTGGTGGTAGCAGTAGTAATTTATGTTATACCTTAGTTACTAAACTGTTCTTATCTCAACCCGTGAGACTTGCATTCTTTTGATACTCCTCCCCATCCCCCTGGGACTGGGGAAGAAAGAGGGGGGAGTGAGCGAGCAGAACTGTTTGAGGGCCCCAAACCATGACAACATGTTTTAAAAATTAGGTAGATTGCTTGCCCTTTTCAGAAAGTACTAACAGCAACACAAATCTTTTGTTATTTGCATGAGCTAAGGCGTACCTGATCACAGGACACATACATGATTTTCACCTGTTTCATTACACTGCTTCTCTTATCAGGTGACAAAACCAAATATTGCTGACGATCCTTAAAAACTGCCTTTGGAACACATTTAGTTTCTCTGGGATTAAGTCTCAAACAATCAACTAAAACACTTCATTTCATATTACAATCAACTGGTTTATACAAAAGATCAAAGTACAAATAACAGCATGTCAACTCTATGTTGCTTGGCTACTAAGCACCAATTTTCTTCATTTTTTCCACAGTGACTAGCAGAAAAAGTTCAAGAATTCATTCTTAAGCTGAGGCGTGCTGTCAGCCACTGTCAAAACAGGCCTCGTACTCCAGTCTGTTTAACGTTCTGCTACATGTAACAGACATTTGAAAGAAATTCTTCTAAATAAACATGGTAAACTTTATCTGAAGATGCCTACAATTTCTCTCCTAATTCCACTGATTTCTTCTCCTCTTAAAAGGACCAACTAGATGGGACATTCCACAGATGCAGATGCTGTCCCAGTCACAGGAGAAAGCAAAACAACCACAGAATAGAGTAATTCACCTGACTTCACTGTAAACTGAAGTGTGGAGTGTTCTGCATGTAATGGACAAATAAAAAGGTAAGTAACCTAAAAATGAAAGCCAACCTTTGGTAGCTAAGGCTTAAAGCCTACAGAGTCACCCTAATGGTAATAATTTTGTAAATACTTTAAAAATGTTTTCTCAAATATAGTGAACTACTTTTTTTCCATTGAAAGAGTAGTTGAAGTGACAGATACTTGGACACCCTGCCACCAAACATACTAAGAATTATTCTTGTAGGGCTGCACTCCACCATCCCTCTCTGGGCCTTTCCTCTTGGAAGTACCAGGTTATTCCTCCTCTGATCAATACCAGACACCATCACATATTTCTGCTTCTCATTGCTTTCATACAGCTGAATTCCTACAGTTAAAAAGACCTGTAACCATACTTTGCCTATTAACATAACTCTGAAATATGTCTCATTTGGGATTGACAAGATCTTCTCCCTACCGAAGGCACCACAGGAAAACAATGCTTTACAACTACTGTAGACTTCAGTTTCTAGGAGATAGGACACAGATCTCCAGGGCTTCCATGACTGATTCCAGGTATGAGTTTGACCTATTTAATTCATGGCCTCAATAAAATCTATACAACGGGTTTTCAGCAGCTTTGAAGACAACACTGATGACGACGAGTAGACTAGCACAAGCATGACAAACACTGCTGGGAAGTCTTCCTCCAGGGGTTAGAAATCTTTCAGTACCCCCTTCCTCAAAGTTTCTCACTTTGCTGCTACACTTTGAAAGACACAGATTTGTGAGGCCACTAAGTACATGCTTTCTCCAGGTTTATAGGAAAAAATACTTTCTCATATTCAGCTGTAAGACCAAGACTCATCTCACTAGTAACAAGAAAAGACTGCAACAACTCAGTTTTCAGGAAGCAGAAGGCATGTTCTACTGTAAAACCTGGGGGGGGGGGGGGAACACAACTCTATTTTATTCATGTCATGCCAAAAAAAGAAATTCACAGCATACATAAAGATAACCTGAGCTCTTGGTTTATTCCTCCCCACACACTATCACAAGACTTCTGAGGATATTCCAAATCAGAATGAACAAAGACCTGCTAAACAGTTTGCTCCTTGCACCTTATAGAGTATGTCATAGGACAAAGCTACCTACACAGCAGACCACAGTCTATATACACCAGTTTCCCAACTCCATGGCCTGTGAATATGGTGAATATTCCTAAACCAGATAATCTTTAGTTTAACACTTTCATTCTACTATCTGACCCAGAAAGACTGTTAATGTGTTAAAGAACCAGCCCGCAACTTAAAGGGTAGTGCAACATTACCCTTCATCATAGTTTGACCTCTTCATTTGTCTATGAAAGCATTCTATAAGCCGCTGCTCTTCATGATAACTACCTCCTTTGAATGCCTCTATCAATATGATATCTTTTTATCTCGTATCTTCTGACAAACTTAAAAATCCTTTTACAGTGGACTCTACCCTCAAGGTCTGAGTTTAAGCTGCACCCTCCTCGTTAACTATAATTGCTCTCAACCAAAACCTGTTTCTCCCCTAGCACCAGAGCTCCACTAGACAATGCTGATGATGCATTTGAGGACTGAAACATCCTGGCAGGTTCATTCCAACAGCCAATGCTTTAGAGGTATTATTGCACAGACCTGATTAGTTCAAAACACTGCCAGAGCATGTGTTGTGTCTCCCTAGAGGCACATCAGAGGTCACAAAAATGGGCCTTCAAAGTTCAATCTTGCCCTTATTAGCATGCGGCTCTGTGTCTCCATACCACACATTTGTTCTGTTTCTATCCTAACCCCTCTTGCGTACGCTGGACGAAATCCACTCCCTATATAACCCTTGAAAACATTAGTCACTACAAGTATAAAGAAGAAAAACGTGTCACAAATTGCTCATTTTGATTACAGCAGCAAGACACAAAATCAGATCATGCCTACAGTATATTTCTGCCCCCTCTTCCACACCACGAGTTTTCAGAAATTTCTCTTTATACTCTTCCTTTATATTAGCAGTCACTGATAACAGTCCTCAGCTCAAAACTTATTTTACTAGTAAAACTAGTAAAACTTCTCTACAGGCAGTTTTACCTTCATGGTCTTTGCTTCTACCCCCTAAATCTCACTTGGCCTAGGGGCACCCAGGATACCATCTCTGAGCCACAGAAATCTCTCCAGTGGCTTAAATGTATGTCTCCCATTTTTAACGACTTCACAACATTTCTTAAAGAAATTACAGTCAGAGTTAAAATGCAGGTTTTTTTCCTTTTTTTTTCTTTTTTTTAACTGATTTAATTTCCCCATTTGCAGTTTTGCATACCTGTCTGTAAATTAAGCTTGTTTTCTTCTTTATCAACATGTTGTGAATGTCCCTTATCAATTGCCAAATCATATTCCAACTTTAACGTCTCTCTCAATATTCTTCAAAGCCTTGCCACCAGGCATTTGTCCTTCCAATTACATACCCAGCTAAACTCAAGAAGCAGGCAAAAAACTAGAAGGTTTCCTTCTCCTCTCGTCTCCTAACTTATCATTACTCCTTGTATGGTTTCCAAAAGGACAGTAACTACTTCAAAGGAGGTGATGGTCCTTGTGAAATCATCAGCAAGATTCACATTTAGAAGCTGCTGAGAAAGAAATTTGGGAATTACAGTTAAAAATCCCACCTGCTAAATGATTTTCCCACTTCCTAAAATGACTTTATGCGGGGGGGGGGGGAGGGGGGGAACATCTTAAAAAAGAAAAAAAAAGCCTTAGATTTGGGAGTTTTTTCACAAATAGTGACTGCAACTCCAGATAACCATGCAATATCCCCAATACCTCCCCTGAGCTTCCTTTATTCCTTTTGACAAAGCAGATTCTACATTAATAAGACTCCTGAAAACATGCACTGGAGGTAAACAGCAAGTTCACAAAGAGACCTGTGGGCCTTAGCATACCATATGAAGTATTCACTAGCAAGTTTTCAGGATAACTCACTCTTCCTTATAGTGTGGAAAAACAACAATAGAAAGAATTGGTAAAAAAATAAACCATATTACCTAACTTCTACAATAAGTAGTATATTTCACCTTCTACTCCTTCCTACCTAAGGCTTCCCCTGTAACACAGGAGGCAGGCAGCAACACAAACATAGGACAATTTTAAGCAGAAGTGCTACTAAAATGGTGCCAAGTTTACTGAGGGGAATATAAACTTAGATATCAAAAGTGGAACACAAGAAAAGTTGTACAAGACAACATAAAACATCTGTGCATAGGCACGTTACTCTCAAAATATCATTCTTTCAATAAACGTAAATACCAAAACCAAACCTAAATCCATCCCTCTTGTAAGGAAGTTTTTTCACTGTATTTAGCATGTCAGAAAATACACAAATTCAACTGCAGCAGAGCATTCCACAGCTGCCAGTACAAAGGACACACTGAGAGTGTTAAGCATTAAACCAACACAAACAACAAATCGATTTTCCAGAAGAGTCTTTTAGGGCATTTCAGAACTTCAAAATGGAAGGAAAGAGGCGGGAAATGCACAAAAATTGAACTGCTTTGCTCTTCTGTAGATATGTCGTTCAACACCAGGTACAGATGACAGAGAAAACATAAGGCATTACAATTACTAAATAATAACGAGTTATGGTAATTATGGCTTTGAAGAGGAAACTATTTCAAAAATCCCAGGAGTCAAGCAGACACTGCTTAAAATACACATTTCTACGCAAGTTAGGACTGTAGTTTGTACATACTGTTTCTTGAAGTGGGTAGCACGATGCAATGCTGTACCAGGTGCATTTACAGAGGGAGCCTCTGCCACCATCTAGGCACACTTTTGTCTTATTGACAGGAGGATGTCACCTTATTTTATTGACAGGGGAATGCCAGCTTCAGATGGTAAAATCGTATGCAAGATCACCCTTGCCAAGTGTGCTGTGGGCTTAGGAAAGACAGGGTGCAAGAGCTATTATTCACACAGTAAAAATTAGCTGCACAGGCTTGTAAATTGATCAAATAAAATTCAGATTTTTGTGACCACATGAAGATAGGAGTGGGAGGGAAGGAGGTGTTTCACTGCTATATTTCCCCATTCGAATTCCCAACTGTCAGTTTCATCAGCCTTTCAATACAGCTAACAGGCTTTCTCTAGTTTTTAACATCTCTCTCTCTTCACACCTCTAACTCATGAATTTCTATAAACCTTTGGGAGAGAAGGATGGCTAGGAAAATGAAATCCAAAAGGTTCCAATTTTGCAAGTGATGGAGAAGGAGTTTAGGAGACAAACGTTCACAAAACCTTTAATAAATCGGTCACTATCTGTCTACACCATATTCTAGCTTTTAAAAGAATACACTTATTAAAAATTCAGACACACACATTGCTAATTACCACCTCTCTTCTCCCTAGTTTGGACTAGAAAAACCTCAGAACAAGTAAAACAAACAACACAGTTCAATGTAAACAGCTTTTAAAGTAGCATTTCCCGGGACCAGACGTGAGCGAATGAACATCCATCCCCTGCAGAAGAGCAGCGACAAGGAGGTTTCGGACAGGGAGCTCCGAGCGCCGCCAGCGTTCGCTCGTGTTCTCTACCGCCACCTGCCGGCAGCGTCCCGCCCTACGGAACACGAAGCGCTCCCCCCCGGGGAGGAGGAGGAGGAGGAAGGGCAAAGGGAGTGTGACACTGGAGGTGGCCTTCAGAGAACTCCATCGCAGGGAAAACTACGCCAAACCAAACGAGAAAATAAACAAATTAACAAAAAATGAACAGAAATCCCAAACAAAACCCCACCACAAATATTGAGTATTTGAAGAAGTTTGTTTTTTTTTTTTTTTTAAAGAAAAAAAGCTTTCCCCACAGAAAGAGAGGCTTGATCAAGGCAGCAGGATAATCTCATGCTGAAGATACACAGAGTCTAAGAGTCTGACAAGCTCAGACCAACCAATTTCCAAGAATATGGTGGGAAAAAAAAGGGTAAGATGGCAACAGTGTCCCCTGGACTGCACTAGTTCTTAATGAAATGGGAATCAACAAAGCAACTTAATCTGTGTCAAAATACGAAACCAGCAAGTACCTACAGAACTCCTGCTCCACAGAAAGCCTAAACTCTGCAAGCTGGGGAGAGCCCACCTGGACATTTACCCATCTGCTGACTCTTCTTGTCACCTGCCTTCCTCAAAGTCCCAAAAGGAGCCCCTAACACGGTCTTCATGGGTTGCTCTACCAGGAAGGGGTATCGCACACTGACAACCTCTCCAGCTTTCCATCAACTACCTGGCTACATGAGCTCATCTAGCATAAAGTTTAAACTTCACTGTAGCAGGCAGCATATCCCCCTCCCACCACTCAGATAACTCCCAGCTAGTTGGAAAAAGACAACTTGGAAACACCAGAAATCACTTCAGGCCCACACTCAAATGGCTAGAGAAGAGAAAGGTACTTCAGTGTAGAGTGGGGAGAACCAAAGCAGTCACCTCAAGTCTTTTCTGAAGGCTTATTCTCCAATGCTTTTTATCATTTTACTTCTGTGCATTTAGCCACTGATTACTGGCAAAAGGGATGTCCTTATGCAAATAATCCAGGCATAGCTTTGAAGAACAATGCGGCACATATGAAGCTTGAAATGGAAGACATGGAAGTTCAGAGTCAGAAAATTAACACATGAAATTGCATGCAATATGTACAAAACCCCAGAACACATTTTTTTCTGATATATTTCTTGCAGTTGTACATCACAGTACCCAAGACTACCACCCAAGAGTTTATACCGAAAGGAAGAAGATAGAATTCACATGTGCAACACCTGTGAAGTCACACTATTTAAACATCTGGCAAAACATTTATTTTGTGGTTGTGTTTAAAGTTAATGTTGCATTTATAATTAGTGCATAAATAATTACACAGAAGAGCTTTTTTCCTAAATAAAATAAAATAAACTGCTACTCTCAGGGGAGGGGGGAAAACAAAAAAAAGCAATACAAAAACCACACTCAACCAAACTAACCAAGGAACAAACTAGCAAACTTTTGGAATTTATAAACATGGCTTCCAGGCATCTGAAATGGACATTTTCTACCATCTCAAACATAGGCTGCTTATAGACAGATCTTATAACAACATCACATGTGAAATAAAATGCGACCCACTAACTTTGTTAGAACAATTTACATGCACTTGCGTGACACCACGCTACAAGCAACTCAATTCTACATTCCTGTCGAAACAAATCTAATCTCTTCCTTACAGCAAGCGCTCCAGAGCCTTCAAGTTGATTTTACCCAAGAGTATTTCTAGGCTATCCTTGGAATGCTTGCAAGGGGGGTTGGTGAGGGACCAGGAGGGAGTGGAAGAAACACCAGCAAGTAATAAGCAAATAAGGATGGAAGTTAAATCTTACTTTGGAAGTTAAACCTGATTTTGGATGTTGACCAAAAATAATTATGCTGTTCCTTATAAATTAGGGTTACACTTGGCTAACACTGACCTTCACTAAAACATTTACAAAGCTAATGCTGTCCTGTAGATTCAACCCCTATGAAAAATGGCCATTCAAATTTATAGGCTCTACTGAAACAGCAAACAGCACAAATTGCTTTGTTAGGAACATTCAAAAAGCTAAACAAGCTACAAGTTTAAATCTGTACCAGGTTCACTCTTTTCCTCTGCTGTCACCACTGCTCATAGAAGTCCTCAGACTTTGTACTACTGCTCAGAAGTTATGAAATACAGTAACTTCAAATCCTTATCCCATTGTCTGCAACAGAAGTTAAACTGATGAGTCGAAAGACTTATAATGTGCAAGGTTACAAAATGCTTTTGTGTAAAGTGTGATCAACTTCATTTCTTTTTTTCTGCCACACATTCTGCTGCTCATTAGCAGACATTCTCTGGGAGAAGGTATGAAACCCCACAAACCTTATTTAAAAACAGGGAATTTATAACATCAAATTTCATAGCTGTCAGAAAGCATTCAGCCATTACATTGATGGCTACAGGAACATTACAAATAATTTAAGCAAATCCTACTGGTCTTGTCCCCCTTACACGACTTGAATAAAGGGATCTACATAGACGTAACGACAAAAATTAATTAAACAGGAAGGGTGAGAAAATTCAGGCAGCTATTCTGAGATCTCCCAGAAGCATTAGAGTAATACCTTACTTAGTAGTAGCAGCCAATATTGTAGAACGGGGCTCTTACAATGTCTAGAACCAGCTTTAACCTTTCAACAACATTCAAGACAAGGGGAGTCTAAACTTTTGCCTGTAGAAGTAATTTTGTAGCCAAGTACTAGCTAAGAATGTAATATTTAAAATGCTTGCTGCTCCATCTACCCAGACACTGACCTCACAGTCTTCACAGCCCTTTTGCAAAACATTGCCGAAGATCAGAGATCCTATATGCTTAGTAGTCTGACTGGTAGAAAAATTTATGTTCCACATTAACACTGAGTTAACTAACCTGGAGCTAGCCTTCAGTGCACATTTAAGGACTAAACAGCATCCAAGTACTGCGTCTTTATACAATTATGGGCAAAACTGTATTTACCATCAAATTAATATACTATTGCCAACTGTCACAAACTCAACCAACACCTCTCACACAGAGCTCCCTACCCCTCCTATAAAGACAGCTACAAAAACTTTACTAAGAAGCATAGCAACCACTCTAAGCTACGTTTATCTCTTCCCAGAGAACTCCTTTATGTTTCAAAACTGCAAAGTGGAGATGAATGACTCAACCGAGACAGTAAGTCAACACCACAGATTCTAGCTTGCTTGACAATGCAGAACAATAATATGAAGTCTGTTTGTTCTAGATATAGCTAACACTATTTAAATCAAAGAAAAATAAGTGGAAAGACTTTCAAACCTGTAACTTCAACTCCACTTCCTCTGTTTCAAATAACATCATTGGGAAGTTTCTATACAACGATTCTTTTCTAAACGCCTTTGAATCTGATACTGAGCTTAGGCATAAGGACATGAAATGCTAAAATTTAGATGATTAACTCAGAAAAACTGATTTAAAAAAAATATTATGTTTTCTAGGAGTAGTCTGTCAAAAGCAGATACTTATGTTTCATATACTCAAGGTCAGTGACAAGTTATTTCCTGACTCATTTTTTTTCACAAAGTAAACTTTAAAGACCAGAGTGGTGACTGCAAATGGCATTTTTATTTAAAAATAAATAAAATACACAACAAAAAGCCCCACAGCTCTAGTAAATGCAAATGTGGTAACATGTTAATGAGCAATATCGCTGCTGGTAATACAAAGAGTCTTCATAGAGCATTCCCTAATGACACATTCCTGTTAATAGGTCTATCAAGATTACTTGAATTAGTATCACTTGTCTGCTTCAAACCACTTCAAAAAAAACCACAATGTCACAGATAAGAATCCTACCATTAGAGAAGGTCACACTATCTATACTGGGCAGTTAAAAAGCTCTCAGGTATTAACCACATAATACTATACTTCTTTGATCACTCTAAGAAAAATACAGATATGATCAAAATGTTACAGTTACAACCCAATTTGAATCTATACAAATGGTACATGGCACCCATAAAATAAAACTGTGATTAGAAGCAACGGACTATACCCATACACAACGCTATCAGGACCAACAATTCAGAAAACAGAACCTTGAAATCACAAGAATAAATCTGCAGACAATAGCTGTCGATCATTTACATATTTAATGTCACTAATACTACATATGTAATTACAGTGGAAGGATATAATTAGGATGATTAATCTAGAGTAGGTAGCATTTTCAGACTCATAAAAAAAGGAGGTACTGACCTACAATGGCAAACTACAGATCCACTTTTATGAAAATACTCTCTGGTTTCAAATTTCTGAACAGAAATCATTGTAGAAACCTTCAGATGGGATTTGTGCCATCCAGGAGGATCTCAAAGTTACCCCGAGTCAAAAGAAATTAAATTTTAGCCTGCCCTTTTCAAGTCTTTCAGTATTAAATTAGTAGCACCAGTAACAGAGTGATACCCTCTTCATCTAACTAAAAGAGGACTACTTAGAAAAAAAAAATGGCAATAGGAAAAATGCATCCAACATGCTGGCATACCAACTATAGCATGCTCATGTAAAAAGGTTTCCATGTGCCATGCAAGTAAAGTTACAAACAGCCAGTAGGCTGCTAAGTAACTTATAAAGGGGGAAGCATACATTTTGAGTCTAGAAAGGGAATTTCCAATTATGACCTTAAACCACTTTAAATCACAAAAGAAAGAAAAAATAGCATCACAACTACAAGCATGCAAAACCCCTTAAGGTACCTTTATAACCTTTTTGAGAAGTTGAAAACCGATATTAATAAAATGTCAGAGAGGCCACAGGAGACATAACAGAGGAGCTAGAGGACGTTTTCACAGAGGAGGCTTACAGAGGGTACTGGCATTTCAGATGGTCAAACCAGCATACAGCTGAATATGGGAACTCACAATTTATTGGGGTGTGTATAGACAATGAGCATTGTGCAGTGTTGCAGGATGAAATAAATGGAATCATTTCCCCAGAAGTGGATGGTGGATTCTGGAGTATTTCCAGCCTTTTACCTGGAGCTGTAACTGTGGGGAGTCCAAGGACAAGGAGCAGGCACCTCACCCTTTCTAACTAGGCAGGCAGCCAAATCAAGCTAAAGCAACATACCCACTGTCAACTCTGAAGACCTAAAAAGCTACCCGGCCATGTTTGATGGGGAAGAAATTGAAAGGGTTGTTAGTAAACAGAAGGATAGATGAAAGGAAACCCTAAGGGCATATTTTAACATTCATCACCCTTACCTAGTGGCCACACTTAGTGACTTGGCCTCCACCTTTCGGTGAGCTGCAAAGGCAAGAATCCAGAGCTAGCCACAGATCGACCCTGCACTCCCAGGATTACTGCTGACCTCGCTGCCTCCCAGCAGCACAACACTGCTCCTGGCCCTCCTTTCCACCTGCTTGGCACCTTGGGGAATAGTTTCCTGCTGGATTATCAGGCTGAACTGGCAAACCAGGAACAGGCAGGTTCATGCCAAGTAAAGGAGAAGAGGCACACCAGGGAAGCATCAATTCAGGTCAGCTGGCAAAGAACTGACTTCTAACCTTACCTCACTGAAAACCAGGAAAAGAACTGCTTGCCATCTTAACCCAAATGTGTTCTTACATTTTTAAGATACTTAAGCAACAGCCAAATATACTTGAGCACCATGAAAAAAAAAAAATCACAACTTTTTTTCCACATTCCTTTCATAGAAATTAAGTAGGCTTGGAGACGCAATTACCATAACCACCTACCTTCCAGAGCACTAAACCTATATGTAAGCTCAGCCCAAACTCTATCCCATGACAGCCTAAAGCTAACATGAGTAATCATCTTCCACAGCTCACAAGCCAGAAGCTTCAGCCAATCTCTTCTCACTTTTTTGCAGAGTCTTTCACTGGGAACTTGGTTACAATCCTAAGAGCAGGTTGAGCAGGAAGGTCACAGAAATACTGAAGGGGACGGGCAAAGGCACAAATCCCTGGTCTCCAGGCAGTGCCATACCTACCAGACTTTCAGAGGAACTCCAAGACTCGCAAGCACCTGCTTCCAGATGACAGAAAACTTGAAAGCAACCCCCCAACCAGTCCCCAAAAAGCACTATAAAACCAGCTGCAAATTATACATTAGGCCAGATAAATCTATAATTTTACAATGGATTTTAACTTGCATTGATTATCACACACAAAAAAAAAAAGCACAAAAAAAAAAACAACACACTGGAAACATAGCCCCTAAATATAATCATTTCAACTTGGCAGCATAAAAAGTAAACCTTTCACTTTATTCATAGTTTCTCTCATGATTTCCCTACTGCTTGCATTAGCAAAAGCAACTGGAATGAGTGCTCAAGAATTGAAATCTAACTGGGGGGAGAGGAAGGATAACAGCCACCAAACATACAGAAAATTAAGAAAAAAACATATAGGGGTATATACATGCACTTTTTGACCACTTTTAAAATGGTTCTTGTATCATTTAAAAAAGGAGAGAGCAAATTCACAAATTTGCTACAGAAAGAGGGAGGTATAGCTTCAGTGAAAACAGGTATAGCAATCTTGCACCACTGCTTTAGCAATGCTGGAAAGATTTCTTGTTTAACTGAGGTGCTCCTAGAAACACAGAGAGGCAAATAAAGCTCCAGTCTTCCTGAATGTAAGCATATTTTTTTAAGTTTTTCATCTAATAGTGACAAATGCTGTATAAAATTGCCTCTCTCTACATTAGAAGCTTGCATCAATCTAGCCTGAAAACAAAAATATTCACACTTCTCATCTTCCCCTCCTTGTTCAAGATAGAAGAATGCAATATCCATAACACATATGGCTCTGCAGTGAACTGTGACTTCAACATACTTCCTTGACAATGAAGAAAGCCCCAAGGCCTGTATTTGTAAGAATAAAGCAGATCAGACTAATCTGGCTCTAGGAATTTAAAGACTGGTATCATATTGCATGTGCTACCCACTTGAACATAATTTCTCCTCAGGTTTTTCTTTCTACTTGAACTGCCAGCAGTGCTAATCAACTCATTCAAGCAGCACATATTACCACTACAGAATCCAAGGAAAGCTCTAGATCCTACACAGAACATTCTCTAATACACAAAATCACACAGAATTTAAATTTCACTGGTTTTGAGATCGCTCTAAATAAACCAGTTTCCACTAGCAAGTTGGAAACCTACACACTATATATGAAATTATTTTACAAATGCAGTCTTGAAGGCTTGAGAATTTTTATTTCGCTCAAAATAGGAAGCCAACTGGACAGATTTTCTTGGAAACAGGAAGAAAGTTTCAACTGGAAACCACAAAGTTTATGTTAATTGCTTTGGGTAGTCCTGAAGCACTCTTCGAACAGGGTTGCTTAACTTTTTTAAGCATAGTCATTTTAAAAAGGTCAAGCAAAAAACATCCTTTATAATTGAAGCATTTTCCCAGAAATTCCAGGGAACTGTAAAAGTTTCAGATGTGATCAACAAGACCTAACACTGCCGGGATTTTAAAATGGGACTCAAAAGTCTAAGCCAACAAATACTGGCTTAACTCTTTTGGAGGTGTTTTTTTCTCCTTTAAATCCCTCTCAGAGTACTATGCCATGTATCTGATCAGAATCTGATGCCTGCCTAGCTTCATACTTCTTTGAAATTATGGCAAGTGGAAAAAAAACATGAAAAGAATAAAAAAAAAAAGAGAATTAAAACCCAGAAGAAAATTCTGCCACCTCACTAAACACAACCTCCTTGCTTTGGTGCTTCCACTGTTCATTGGCTTCTCATTCTTTCTTCATTTTCATTGATATTGTGGATTTCCTATTTAAAAAAACATTTCAATCGTCATTATTTCTATTTTTTGGAATGGCACGGGGTCATCAAGAGTGATGTACTGCGCAAAAAAAAAAAAGCATCTGGTCAATAGGAAATGTTGCCAGCAACCAGTGGGAGGGAGGGTTTTCTTTTACATCTAAACCTCTGTCCTGGGTTCAGCAGTAGCAGTCATTTCTCTCCTTCTTAGTAGCTGGTGCAGTGCTGTGGTTTTGACTTTCAACCTGGGAGCAGCGATGGTCTTAGTTGCTGCTTAGAATATTTTGGTTTGACCAAGGACTTTCCAAGTCTCATGCTCTGCCAGGGAGCAGGGGAAGCTGGGAGGAAGCAGAGACAGGCCAACTGACCAAACTGGCGAAAGAGGTATTCCATACCACAGCACATCATGCCCAGGATGTAAAAATGGATGGCAGAGACCCGGAAAGGTTGGGGGTACACTGCTGGGTCAGGCCTGGTGCTGAGCAGTTGCATACTCTTTCCTTGTATTTCCCTGGTCATTATTATTATTGGTGGTAGCAGTAGTGATTTGTGTTATACCTTAGTTACTAAACTGTACATATCTCAACCTGTGGGAGTTGCATTCTTTCAGTTCTCCTTCCCATCCCTCTGGGAGCAGGGGGGAAGAAAGAGAGGGGAGTGAGTGAGCAAACTGCGTGGCTGAGAGGCTTAAACCATGACAACCTCCTAATCTTTCTCAAAGCAGAACTTTAAAAGCAAGAATTTGGTGGTTATCTGCAGATTTGCCTTCACAGTGTATTTTTTACAACACCAGTTTTCCAGAGCATGCATCGAATTCCTCAGACTGAAAATACTGCAAATGAGGAACACAGTGACAAAGCAAGAGGACATACAACACATACAGAGGATACAAAAGTGAGAGCAAAACTCTACAGTCTACCAAATTCTACAGTGGTAGTGGATTAGCATTATGCAACCCCAACTGAATACATTCTAAATGAGGGGCTATTCCTTCAAATATGGTAAACATGATATTAATTGCAGTTTTAACGACATTTAAGTGTGATCTTTACACATAGTAAGAGTCACATGACAGAATGAATCTTGCCCATAGAAATTTCTGAAGTATTTTGTGCCAGCTAAGCAAAAGGAAATTCTTAATCTGTTCTTTCAATCTTCCAGTTAAGCAACAAGTAATGCAATAGCAAAATGATTGATTTGGATATTAAAACTTTATATTGAATCCACACTAAACTGTCTATATGCTACAAAATTTTGTACCAGTCTTGTACAAAACGAAGACTGAAGCTCTGGTTGCTGTAGGAACAGCTCACAGTTTTGGTACAAGGACAGAAATTTGAAGCCTTAGCTGCAATGCCACCTAGAATGAGCTTCTATCTGAAGTAGTGTATTAAGTCACTCGGCAGGTGGATCAAGATGTCAAAGCATGATTAAAGTCTACATAATGAAAGGGTTATCCTTTAAAAAAATATAATTAAAATAGACACCCTATACTTCAGCAACAGAAACTGCTTAAAAAGTCACTCAATTTATCATAAGTTAAAATAAACAAACTACTTTTCCAAAATACCAAATATTCTGAATATGTTAGCTCAAAAAGTTTAGACTATATGAATAAAGCTTGTTTCCCAAATATTAGTTTACATCACATCGAATGTACACACACAAAAGGGGTTATTCTGTGGGTTGTTTGGTGTTGAAGTTTTCAGAGAGAGGGCATATTTTCCTTGATAAGCAGCAGCTTGTTTCTTGGGTTTTAACCATGAGAAGGTTGCCTATAATAACTTCAGAGCACACAGCTTCAAGGAGACTTAAACTAATCCCTTTCAGAGTCTGCCGACACAGCACACTCACGCGCTCCAACTCTCGCTGGATTTGGTTAAGGCAGATGAAGGAGTTAATACCCTTCTTTGCTGAGCAAATGCCCACAGAAACTGAGAATGGGAGACGGGAGGTCACTGCCCAGCACATCATCTGTAACCATCACCCTTTTTGGCAGGAGCCATGCTGACAACTGTGGCACACAAAAAGTGTGGCCACACTTTTCTTGGTGATCTACATTTTGGCTTCAAACTCTGAAGAAGGTTACTGGAGCTAACAGTCCAGGATAACTTCTTAAACTGCCCCAAAAGAGATCACCAGACACCTCAGGGACTTCAACTATCTGCATCATTTCTGAGGCTAAAGCCAATCAAGTCTCAATGAAAGCACTGCAAAAACACGTAATGCACTCTTGCTAATAAACCTTAATGCCGTACCTTTAGTTAAGTGACTGTGTTCTCTTGGGGATACCACTTCCTACGTATTTCCTCACATTTCCTTATTGATAATCTGAAAAGTAGCCTTGTCCTGAAAGCTACTTTGTCTACACCACTCAACATGAATAAGCAAAATACACCAACTGATTTCATTTTTCTTCTGAAATAATCTAGTTGACAAACATTAGAAATGTACCTCCCTGATATACCAAGAAAGAAGGTTCTACAGGGCCCTCAGAGGCTTCCCAACAGCAAAGGATAGAGAAAGGGCTCAACATTAAAAAAAGTGATTTGAGGTTTTTGCCCAGAAGAACAAGGAAGGGCTGGATCATACATACTCTTTTGCCAAGATAAAAATCAGTTGTATGTACCCTGGGTTGACATATTGGAACAATTAAAATTAGTCTGAATTAACTCTAAAGTAATTTATTTCACTTTAAAAAATTTGGTAGCTTTTTTTCCCAGTCTACTTTAATCCAATTTACTGTAATCCATTCCTAAGGTGAATTATACTAAACTGAATTTTAATAAGTCATTTTAATACTGAATGAAAGCAACCCACAGAAGTTTAACATGATTTAACTAAACTGTTTTAAATTAATTTTTAATTTGAATGTAACATACAGATAAGTCACCTTCACCCATGCTTTGAAAAAAGGCCTGAGAAGATGAGCCATTGTATCTAGAGATACACTGCTGTGTCAGGCAGAAAACATCACATAAAGTGTCCCCCCTGTTGGAAAGGCAGCTACTCACTTGGACACCTCCTTAAAAAGCAAAGTGTTAGACAGGCATGAAGGTTCCACCTCAACAAGTGTTGCTGAATACAACTGTAAAACACCTTTTTTGTGGAACAATGGAAATCATATCCAAGAATCTGCAGGCACCCTCTTACTAGTAGAACTAAGTTTACTGAAGCACAGAATAGAGAAGTTCAACTCCAAACTCTGTGCTTTGTGCTTGACTTTAAGGGTAAGTCAAGTCTGCAAATGAGACTGCATTAAGAATCATAAATCTTACCTAATTAACAGCATTGGGGAGGGGGATGAGGAGAAGGTGTGTGAAAGGGAGAACTGCAAGTACTTCTGCAAACACATTCCTCATCTGCAACGAAGACTTCTGGAAGTTCTTTGATAATGGGTGACCTGTTGGTGCATCACTTCGCAAAAAAAAAAACTTAAAAACCCCAGTCTGACAGTGAGAGCAGGAACAAAAGTTATGAAGGTTATGAAAAAGTCTCTCTGAAGCAGAGACCAAACAGCCATTCTGCCAGGCTGGAGCGTTTTCAACCTGCATCGACCTGTTCCACGCCCCATAAAACTGCAGGCTACAGTTCTAGTAGAACCAAAGAAGGGATGTTTGACAGGCACCTCTGGAGGCCATCTAGGCCAAATAACCCCTTCAAAGCAGAACTACCACCAACACTGTAACATGAGGCATGGCTTTGTGTAGCTAAGACTTGGAAACCCTTGGACAGCGAATGCCCAGGGCACCCTGGTCTGCCCAACCACCCTTGTCCACATGAACAATGTTTCACAGAACCTGACTGGAGCCTCTCTAACTGCAATTTGTGACTACACACCCTTGTTGTATCACTTCCCACTATCAAAGAGCTCTGTCATCTTCATAACTGCCCTTCAGGGTCTTGCGAGCTTACCCACCTACCCTTCATCCTGAAGACCAAGTCCAGCTCCCTACAGGTGCCTCTTGCAGGTCACACCATCCAGGCCCCAGCTGTCACAGCTTCTCAACACACTCTGGTTTCCTCTCATTCTGCTTGACTCAAGAGAGGGCAAGAGCCCCAATGCCTAACAAAATACTCCAGACACACCTCACCAGTACTGAGTACAGATAGACAACAGCTTCCTCCAGCCTGCTGGTCACACTCTTCTCTCTCAGTATGCCATTTACTTTGTTCAAACAGACACATACAAAAAACCCACCGCACTACCTAATATCAACATCCAATATCAAACACCACCAAAACTGGTTCATACTCAAACAGTTACCAATCCCAGGTCCCTTTTTGTCAGGGCTGTCACCTAGCCACTACCCAGCCTGCATGCAGGCACAGGTGAGATTGCTCCAGTACTCCATGCATCCATATACTGATCTTCTGGGTCCAGATATCCTTCATACTGCCATTCAGTAATAAATGATCAACCCCAGACTACTCTGACTTGCAGTAATATGCCATGTGACATGACTACTGTAGCAGAATAAAGAGACAGCACAATTCATTGTGTAAATCATGCCATTTCAATGACAGTCCCCATCAGAAACCGGAGCATTGGTCATCCTCCATTTAAAAAATTGGCACTGAAAATGACAGCAATAAATGGTAAAGCGGGTATTGTTACTATGACACAAATTAACACTATGCCTCTCTTCTGAGCACCCAGTGAAACACAAACCTCTGACAACTGACATCATAGAATCATAGAATAGTTAGGGTTGAAAGGACTTTAAGATCATCTAGTTCCAATCCCCCTGCTAGGGGCAGGGACACCTCCCGCTAAACCATGCCACACAAGGCTATGTCCAACCCAGCCTTGAACACTGGAACATTCACAACTTCCCTAGGCAACCCATTACAGTTCCTCACCACCCTCACAGTAAAGAATTTCTTCCTCAGATCCAATCTAAACTTACCCTGTTTAAGTTTGAACCCATTACTCCTTGTACTCTCACTGCAGTCCCTCATGAAGAGACACTCCCCACCATCCCTATAGGCCCCCTTCAGATACTGGAAGGCTGCTATAAGGGTCTCTTTCCCAGGCTGAACAGCCCCAACTCTATCATCCTATCTTCATAGGGGAGGTGCTCCAGTCCCCTGCTCATCCTCGTGGCCCTCCTCTGCACTTGTTCCAACAGATCCATGTCCTTCATATGTTGAGGACACCAGAACTGCACACAATACTCCAAGTGAGGTCTCACAAGAGCAGGGTAGAGGGGCAGGATCACCTCCTTCAACCTCCGGTCATGCTCCTTTTGATGCAGCCCAGGATACGGTTGGCTTTCTGGCCTGCAAGAGCACACTGCTGGCTCATGTTCATTCTCTCATCAACCAACACGCCCAAGTCCTTCTCCTCAGGGCTGCTC
>JASSUY010032731.1:4757-19095 GCA_032466535.1 Forpus xanthops
TGGAATGGGTTGCCCAGGGAAGTTGTGAATGCTCCATCACTGGCGGTGTTCAAGGCCGGGTTGGACATAGCCTTGAGTGGTACGGTTTAGTGGGAATATGTCCCTGCCCATGGGAGGGGGGTTGGAACTAGATGATCTTAAAGTCCTTTCCAACCCTAACTATTCTATGATTCTATGATATATTTTGCAGATTAATGTTGCATTTCTTGTAATTATTCAACAGTTTCAGATTGGCCATCTTTTCCCTTTTTTTCAGTGGTACCAAATTATGGTATGTCTGTAGAATGATAACCTTGGCGCTTGCCCTGTCAGGGTTGGAAAACACCCAGAGACTTTCCTTTCTTTTTGACTCTTAAACACAGATCTATGTCATTCTAACACATCAAGTGCAATTTTCTTCTCCTTTTATGGAGGAAGGGACAACTTATCCATTTCTTTCTTATGCAACAGGGTGATTCAAGGACCCATCACACTGCACCTGGATGTGGCGAAAGGCTTCATTGCTTCAGCAGCCCTGAGTTGCAGTCTTGCTTTCTAGCATGATGTCTGCTTGCAAGCGAAACAATGCAACCGGGGTACATAACTGATCACTTCTTAAACTACCCCACTGGTGTCCTGTGTGAAGGTATGTTGCTATTTTAAACCCTTGTCACTACAATGATGAGGATGTGTTATAATCACCTGCTTTTCTTCTCATGTTTCTGCTACCAGATGGCTGTTGTTGATGATTTATAGGATTATATTTCAGACCTCATTAACCAACATAAGTGTCTATGTGCTAATTTCATCCTGTCAAGTATTATTTGTAATAAACACCCCAGTTAGTTTCACCCAGTGGGGTTTATTGACTAAAATAGCAATGAAGCACTGCCCACAGGCTGCTCTGGTTGGGTCTGTCATTAGCAAACAAGCTGGGTGGATACTCCCCTTGTCAGCCACTGTGTGCTCCTATAACCATCCTTCCTCAGCATCTGTCAGATGAGAGCAAGTCCCATTCAGGTATCCCTGCTACAATCAATGACATAACTCCTTTTACAGATCTCCCTTTCCCTGATAATCTGGAGCATCTTCAAAAACATACTCAAACGCAGCCCCAAATGTAAGTATTTTCTTATCTGAAGAGCTCATGGTAGCATTCCCATCCTAAGCAACAAAATGTTATTTAATTCAAGAGCCTATTAGCAAAGCAAGGAGAACAGCAGAGTCTGAGGGCACAGCTGGCCTCACGGCTCCTGGCTTCGGATGCTGGGATCCAAATTTCCTTTCAGCAATGTCCAAGCTATAGAGTGATTTGGGGTAACACCCTCGACCTACCTGATGTTCTTGCATCACCAAAGCCCCGGTCCAGTGTGTTTCAAGGCAAAATCTGGGGAAAAAAGGCAAGGTTTTAGCAAGGTTGTAGATTCTACATCCATCTCCACGGAGTCCAGGATCAGTGAGTAGAAAGCCCAGTGTGCAACAAGACCCCAGGACAGGCCCAGTGCTGCTTACTGGCTGGCCGGCCGGTAAGGCTCAATGTAGAGAGGATCCTGGCTAGTTTAGATTGGGCCTTTATTTTTTTCTCTACTCCAAAATAGCTACAGTCCATATGGGATTTACTGACACCTGAAAAACCAGAAAACATTATAACTTTATTGCAATGGGAGCTGGGGTCAAACACAGAAACTGGTGCTGGAGAAGGATGTGCAATGCAGGGCCGAGGATACAAGATATGTCTGTAAGACAGCCTGTGCCTGTAAAGCCATAGGGGAAAGATTCTGGAGAGGACTTTCTTCCTCTCCAGGCTGCTACTGGTGATGCTCCTGGCAGCAGTAACTCCATCACATCTGCTGTGGTTTCAGGTGTGAATCAATCTGCCTGCCCACTCACTCCTCCCACCTTCTTCCCCCCCACTTCAAGGGGGGGAAAATGGGAAGAAGAACCGAAAGAATGCAACTCCCACGGGTTGAGATAAGAAACATTCAGTAACTAAGGTATAACATAAATCACTGCTGCTACCACTGATAACAACAATGACCAGAGAAAAACAAGGGAAGAGGACAGAGCTGCTCACCACTCGACGATCGAGCTGTGAACTGAACACAGGTTCCTGCCCCCAGATGTAAAACTGGGCATGACGTACTGTGGTATGGAATACCTCCTTGGTTAGTTTGAGTCAGGTGCCCTGTTTCTGCCTCCTCACAGCTTTCCCTCCTCCCTGGCACAGTATGAGACTCAGAAAGTCCTTGGTCACACCAAAATATTCTAAACTGCAACTATAAACACTGGTATTATCAGCACTGTTCCCAAGCCAAAAATCTAAAACACAGTGCTACACCAGCTACTACTTAAAGGGGAAAAATGACTGCTGCTGCTGAACCCATGACAACATCTCACGGTCCCACTTACCCCAAGTGCAGAGCAAGATGTGGGAAGCTGAGCAGTAAGGATTCACTACTGGACTCAATGCTGTCATACGAGCTGTAATCAGCATCAGTAAGGTACATGTTACCAGAGGCAGGCTGTCAGTGAAACATAAAGAACAATAAATCCTCCTGGAATAACAATTCTGTGGTTAGGCTGATTCCTAGTATTTACAGAAATTTAATAATATGTATTCATTAAAGGCTACAACTGCTGTGCTGAGGATTGGTAACACTGGTACCCTTCTAGATGAACAGATGGTACTTCTCTATGTTTTACTACTGCTGGCACAGATGGACTGAGCTCCTGGTTAAAGAAAGCCCTGTCTGCCACGTGTTATCTGCTGGGGCTTGGAATAAGGAAAGTAGCCTTGATGTCAGGTCCCTACATCTCTATCCAAGAACCACATTACTGTTATTGACTGGAAGTATCACCAATAGACAGAGCGAAGCTAGGAAGAGTAGAGGGTGTCACAGCCTTCTGTGCAAATCTGGCCTTCTCCCATGACCTCTGAAACCACTATAGCCTGGGCAGAATTACAGAGGGAGGGAGGATTCTTAAAGAGCAGCAGCTTCTGTGTTGCCTCCTCATCATAGGGCAGACCACATGGCTTCAATGGCCACTCCAGCCAAGGCAGCCTCGTGCTACTCTTGCTGCTTGTCAACAGCATCCAGCAGTGTTCAGCATCCTCCCACAAGATCTGCAGCACCTAGGTTTGCCCTGATGTTAGCACATAGGGCACATCCACCCTGAAGAAGAATGTGTTCCTGGGCCTTTGTCTTGCAAAGCCAGGTAAGCTAAGCTTTTGTACTGCAAAGCCACATGTGGCTTTTATCAGAGCAGACTATTATTGGTGTAGTCAAAGCTGCTGTGAAGTGTCAAGCAGGAAGATTTTTCTGATTACTTTTAGGGCCCTTTCTCTCTTGCTCCTCAGACTACTCTTAAAGCTTTGTCTTGGCACATAATTAGAGCCCTTGGGTGGTTTAGCAACCTAATAACTCTGCCTCCCACTATCATCCTATCTTAAGCAGCTTTGCTGGCTGGGAGTATCTCCTGACCCTCACTGAGGTGGTCGTGTTCCCACATAAGTGGTTCCAGCAGTGCAGTCTGACTCCAATTGCTCTTTAAATCCCATTTACAGGATTTTTTCCTCTTCTGGCAAATGAAACATGGCAGGAAAAGCGCAGGATGGCCTGTGATCCTAAAATGGTCTTATTCCTTTGTGCTTGCCATCGATTCTGCCACTCAATTTTCCAGCAATACTAAGCCTAAATAATTTATAAGCAGGGATCTTTCCTGCTTTGAAAAGCTTCTTAAGAGAGCTGAATCTTGAAGGAATTTCTTAAATATATTTATCACAGAAAAAACTTTCTGAAGATTGTCATCAATATCAGCACTTTTCTAAAGGTCACAAGCCTAAAATTATTATGATTATTTTTATATGCAGATTGCCAAACAATGAGAATGAAATTTAAGAACATTGAAGCAAATGGACTTTGTTTCCACAAATGTCTGTTAATGAGCAGAGTATTGGTATTCACTTTATGAACTGACTCTTTAATTTAGGAAGCTGAATTTCTCTTCTTTTTCAGCTCTCCTGCCTTAAAGCTTAATTTGCCTCTGCAGCACCCCTAGTTTTCAGATGAACAAGCAGTAAGGCAGTCACTCCTGGCTGGGAAGTTCTTCAGGCTATTTTGCATGGTGGCAGAGGGGGATGCAGGCTCCTTAAGGGACTGCTTTGGGTTCCCAAAACCGCTGGGTGCCCTGCTCTGAACTGGACCTGCGGGTGCTCAGCAATGCTCAGCTGGTTCAGTTACAGCCTGCCAGCTCCATACCACCTCACCACCTTGCAAGCATTTCTTCATACAGCCCAGTAAAAGCAAGCTGCTTTTAAAGGGTTTTGATGGGGTCAGGAGGGTGTGATGCCCATTGCTTCCCACAACAGGCAGTGGCCAGAGGGACAAATGTCCTTCTGCAGCCTGTCTCAGGCACAGACAGCACCCACTCTTGCCTGCTCCTGTTTCCCAAGTGTCCCTGTCACTTAAACATGACAACTTGAAGAATAACAGTCGGATGATTCTCAGCACCATCTGTCTAAACATTGCTTTTGCTAGGAAGTCAATTAAACTATATTTTTCCTTTGCAGAGAATGATAGCTGCAGTCTGATGAGAAACGCACTTGATAATTTAATAGGCATTTTGTCTTTTTTCTAACAAGCTGTGTTGATTTCTGAGTAGCCTGCTATTCACCGAGGGAGGAAAATGAACGAACTGAAGTAAAACATTAGAAGACCCATTAATGTGAAGGATCTCTGCAAACTAAAAATAAAGCTTGTGAGCTGTTTGGATTGTTAACATTTGAATTATAAAGAAATTTAGGCAATGCCAAGACAGCGTGCTTTGTAAATTATAAAGAATTGTTTTGAAAGAATGGAAACAATCAAATTTTGACTTTTGAAGCATGAAAAGCGTTTCCCTACTATGTTTCTGTGTAGCAGAATAATCTTCAAGGTCAAAATCAAAATGTTCAACAGTTTTTTTCAGGGGTCCAATTTGAATGAGGTAGTTCCAGGCTGCGAGAGTCTTTTTGACATGTCCAGTCCACAGCCGTGTTTTTCTGTCTTCTCTCCCAGAATATGGAAAGCCCTCAAAAGTCTCAAATGTAATTTGACTGAAAACCTTTTTCTCACTTGACCCTGGTGCTTTAATTGAATTCAGCAGAAAATGGGGTTGGTTATAACAGCCTCATGGTGCTTTAGCTGATGGCAGTGACTTCTCAGCCTGGTAGCAACCTTAAAGATGGTTTTTGGCTGAATTTTTTCCACCATTGACCCCTATATATCTCGGATTTTATGGAAAACCAGGAGCCAATTCTGAAAATTAGTTTGTTTGGTAGTTAGAAAACAAATGGGATTTTATCTGTATTTATCTTTGAACGGCACTCACACATCTGTGCTCTGGCACAGGGAGGTTTGTTGGCAGATGGTGAGTCTGAGGCTGCAGACTGCCCCTGGGAGAGTCTCTTGTGCTGTGGGAGAGCCATGGTGTTTTGCTGAGCTGGCACCCCTGGCACCAGTGACTGCGTGTTTTCATAACAGTATTAAATATTGCAAGTGGCAAGTTACCGTATAGAATCATATCACAGAATCATAGAATAGTTAGGGTTGGAAAAGACCCTAAACGGGGCCACATGCTCATATATACTGTAAACCCAGGTATGTAGCTGGGCAGCCTGGCCCAGCATGGCTGCAGGGCTGAAGCTACCTCAGTTTGATGCCTGATACTTGCCAGAACTGAAAAGAAATCCTGCAAAATACAAGTAGCTTGTCATTCCTCTGTCACAGTACCCTCTTCTCCTGTAATGCATGCAGGTCTGTATGTTTGTGGCTGATAGTGTTTTTATAAGCAGTTTAAAAACACTGATTATACCATAGCTGCAGTGTGTTAGCAGAAGAGATGCACATCCCTGCTATGCTGTAGCAAGCACTTTAACAAATTCCACAAATAATCTCTGAAAATGAGCTTCCACCTCAGCAGGAGGTATCATAAAGTGGTATATTCCTTTGGGAGCTGCTCTGGTTTTGGTCCAGGATCACCCTGACACAGCAGAAGTCCCACATGGGCGCAACCATAGGCAGCAGCACAGCACGAGGCTAGAGTCCTTCCTGAGGAGCCCTCTTATCCAGGTATAAGGGGCATTGAGCACAGCCTCCATAGTGGTCTGCTCCCTGTCTTCTAAGCGTGTCTTTCTCATGGTTCCATGAATCTTCTTTATTACACTTTAAGCCTTATCCGCACTAGAAATCTGTTATAGATCCTAAAGCAAGAGATGCTGCACAAGATGCTGCAGAGTGAACCTATCCCCTTGGACTAAGTACATGCAGAGAAAAGCAAGATACAAATCACTCACAGCCATTCTGTAGAAATGGGCTTACTTTTGGACTTTTTTTTCCCATGAAGATTGGGGAATCTGACATTTTATGGATTGGACTAATGACTTGCCTATAGATTACTCTCCAGTGTGGAAACTCACCTCTCTGCAGCTGAAAAGGTGTTTGAAAAGATCAATGTCAGCTCACAGGCTATGTGAGGCTGAGGGCGGAGTTCAAGGCATCCTAGGAGGTGTGATGGGAGCCTGCTGGACCCTCACTGCTCCTGGATCTCTCCTGTCAAGCTACTGAACACCCCCATTGATTTGCTTTTTCCTTGCCAGCAGAAGCTGCCCAGGGAGAGGGCTGGGAAGGCCCAATATCTTCAGGTTTGGGGACGCTTTCAGTTAAGTTGAGGGCAGTCTGAGGTTTATGTAGCAGTTAATAACATTGTAAATGCTCCTTGCAGATTTACAGGTCTCTATATTCTTGAGGTTATGGTCGTTTCTACTGAATTGAAAGCCCTGAATATAACATCCTGACTGTATTCTGATGCTTTTGAAAGTGAGTGTATGCAAATGCGAGAGTGTAGAACAGTGATTAAAACTACTGCTTCATTATTTCAAAACTCTGAAAATAATACATTTCCTTTGATAAAGAAGCATGCTCCTAACAAACTTATAGGATTAAAATTGAAATGCTCTAAGGTAATGAAAAATGTGCAAGTTCTCCAAAATAATTCCCTGCAAAACAACAGAGCCTCTTCCATACTTAATATTGATATACCACATCTAGGGTAGCTCATTTAAAACCACCTATGGTATCAAACAGTGCCAGAGCTTGAGACAGGAGCATAAGAGTCATGGAAGGGAAGAGGCTGGAGCACTCTTCAAGGTGAACCAAGACAACTCCAGTGGTATGAGATAGAGAAGACTTTAGCAAGGCCTTAAAAGGCGTTTATCAAGGCACAAAACACATTCTCTTAGGAAAACATGTCAACCCCACCTCAGCCATACTGTACAAGAAACTCAAGAACATGAG
Organism: Forpus xanthops; assembly: GCA_032466535.1. NCBI lineage: Eukaryota > Metazoa > Chordata > Aves > Psittaciformes > Psittacidae > Forpus > Forpus xanthops. Next base: position 12,071 of record JASSUY010032731.1, read on the forward strand.
ATATTTCAGCACAGAGATCTCTGTTCTTTACTCTCTAAATTGGGAAGGACCTTGAAAGTTCTGTTTAAATTTAATTTATAGACAAGAATACAAAGTTTGTTAAAAAACCACATCAATAAACTAGCATCACATTTGGTGGCCTTGTCAAGGATTAGCACTTTTAATCCATTTCAGGCATGAATTGAGAATTAGAAAATAGTGCTGAAATATTGAAAAAAGTAGTTCAATGTGGGCCCTTAATTTGCCTGAATTTAAATGGCTAATAGGAACTTCAATGCAGAGCAGAGAAAGACCTGAGGCTATGGAATACAAATGTCTTAATGCACTATGTACCTATAGCTTTCAGACTAAAGCTCTAGATATACTCTTGTGTATCAAGAGTATCTCTCTTGTACATTAAGAGTAATTAATTTTCTGTCATTTGAATAAGCAGGACTGGCTTCTTTGGATAGTAGTACAAAAGGCTTCAGCAGTAGGCTGAACCTTTAAATGAAAGCATCCTAGCTTAATCCACCAGCAGATTTCTCAGCTTGACTACAAGGACCTTCCTTTTATAACTTGATCCTTTATCCACACAGACTACAAAGCCCAGCTTTCCAGAAGAGGCTGGATACGGTCTTTCTCTCTAGCACAGGATCTAAGTTAAATTGGAGGTGTATAATAAACAGATAGCTGTTATGACATGAAAAGAATTGTTTGCCTTCATGCACCTTGTTTTGTGGAATTGCTAAATCTATCCCTCTGTCACTGATGGCTGCTCTCTCAAACCAACCTCCTTATCTTCCCCACAAGCAATTGGGAAGACAACTGGAGCTGTGCTTGAAAAATCAGATATTCTGTATGAGACTCCATGAGTTTCAAATCACACCATATAGAAGGTACTCAGACACCCTTTATGCACTCTCATCCTCTCTCTGAATGTGGTACCAGTGCAGGTAGGATCTTCCAGCCAAGGTGCTGTTCTTCTAGGAGCAGAACAGGTGGGAATAGAGGACACAAGGTACACCAAAGGGCTTTTAAACTGATTATAAGCACTTCAGGGAGAAAATTAACATACCTCCAGTTGTTTGGAGAACATCCACAAGCGTGCTCCCTAGTGCAAGCCTATATATCACCAATTTAATGGGTGTTAATGGACTGGTGCATTCAAAGCTTTTCAGTCAGCCCAGATGTTCACTCTTTGACAAACCACTTTGATCATTTACGTTCCTAGTTATTTTTAATTCAGAAAATGTCATGTGAATTGTTAAAAATGTGCTGTATGACAGAGAATTTGATTGATTAGCTCCATCGAGCTGCTGCAAGAAAAGACACAGAAGTTTACTCCCAAGCATGTGAAAAGGAAATGCAATTCTCATGGCCCTTGCCATCACACAGGAAGATACAGCGATGCTCCAAACCCAAGAACATATTGCAGAGCCAAAATGGAGAGCAAAGATCACACTCATCAATAGTTTCCAGCAGCAGAAAAGAATCTTGTTTTTCCTAAGCAGAATGACAGCAATAGAAATCTTATCCTGTCACCCAGTCACTAAATATTACATCAATAATTCAGTTTTCCCAAAATATTTCAATAGCCCAGTATACTTTCTCCTTTACAAAAAAACTGCTGTAATTTACCTGGAGCAAAGCAAGTAGGTTGACAAAAACCAAACGTAAACCCTAACCAAATAGTTTGGGATCAACCAGGTCTGCAGAGCTGGAAACCAGAGAGAGAACAGTGTCTTGTCTCACACCTTAGGGTGGACAGAACCATTTAGCACAGTGAAATTGCACCTTATCAGGCTCATACAACACATCATCTCCACACAAAGCATGGAGAGGTGACTGCCTCATGTGCTCCATCAGTACTCCACTATGTTGGTCAGGAGATGAACTGCCATGGGATGTTCAGGACTACTGTCTGCTCCCAAAGACCACAAAATGGTTAGGAAAGTGCTTTTAAAAACAAAAAAAAATAGCAATTTTCTTCACCAGTCGAATCAGTTACCAAGTATTTTTCCAGATAACAAATTGTCCTTAAATTTTTTCTGATAATTTAAGATTTTTGTTTTTTTTTTTTTTTCTGCTGAAACTAAAGCTATATAGACATATTTTCTATCAGCCACTCCATACCAGTTTTGCTAGGATAGCTTAGGCTACGATGAAGGAAATCACAAACATAATAGGAATTATGGATGTAAGTAGATTAAGATGACGTTTCTCCCCATTTTCACTTTGGCTTGGAATAGGCTGCAATGAATAGGTGTCTCTCTCCAGTCTAGCAGTAAAGCAGTTGTCAGAGGCAGAGCATCCACTCTGGGTCTGTATGTTGACTGTACGAGCAAGATTCCCTTCATACCCCTTCCCAGATAACTTGTTTGAGTTCATTTACTTCCTTTGATGGACATCTTCAGGACCTTGATCTTTCATTCTTTTTCTCTAATTACCACCTAATGGGGGGTATCTTCCCTCAGCTGGTTCCCATGTGGAAGTCACAGTCCTGAAGGAGCCCTCACTGTGGAGAGGTGCTGGGAAAGAGCCTGCTTAATAACTCTGTGCTATCTCATGATCCTATTTTATGGTGCTCTCAATCTTATTTTATGGATCTAAGAAGCAGTTGAAACTTTAAATGCAGCAATGAAAATGAGAATGTCAACACCTCTGCCTCTTGGATGATTTCCAGAGCAGATCTGTTTATTAAATAGGAAACCCTGACATGGAGACCGCAAGCTTCTTGCTAACCTTTGCATGTCATTTTCCTTACACTGTTTATATGCACAGGAGGGGTAAATTCTAACCGCAGCCTCAGGGCTTTCTGGTAATTTTAATAAAAAGGTCAAACTGGAAACTGAGTGATTGTGTATTGAGGCAGGTGGAACAGCTCACAGGAGCAGTGTTCCTGCACGGGCAGCAGCACAGAGTGATGCCTTCAAGCAAGCTTTATATATTTTGTTCTTGTTGCTCAGTTTGGTCATGTTTTGACATCAAGGAATTTGTGAAGCAGATACTCTGACACTGGAGTGGGATGTTTGGGTTTATGGGATGGATAAAATACAGGTGAAATGGCATGGACCAGCAGATCTCTGTAAGAGTCTCCCATGAGGCTGGATGCCCACAGCCCAGATTCTGAAGGGAAAAATGGCTCCCAGGAAAGAGCATAATCTCTTCCCACTTTGACTTGTGCTGCTCAGACACAGCTCTTCCCATCTCTAGCCAGAAGAACACAGAATAGCTATAGGCAAAGTTGCAACAGCTTCAAAGGCTTCACTGAAACAGTCTTGAGTGGAGTTTGCCTCTTTCAGAAAATTTTAGTGAGGTCACAAAGAGGAATAAACTGAGGCCTCTTCATGTGCTATTTGCTGTGAGAAGAATTACAAATTCAGAGAGGTGATTTCAGCAGTCAGACTGTCCTTGTAGACCAGGAAAAAGCAAGTGCTACTGATCCCTTAAAGATAGAGGATAACCAGCTCCCATCTGCCCACTCCGTCCAAGCACAGGGTGCCCAGGAAGACACTGCAGGATTGCTGATGGTCCTGTCTCCAAGACAGAGAAGGAAACCACAAAGCAAAGGCTGGACACCTGCAAAGAGTTCGGCTATCACAAAAACAGTTGTTAAATTTCTCCTAGTGAGATGTAAAGAGATTGCCAGCATTTCCTTTTATCATCCAGTGCTCATGCATGGCACTTTGGCAATTTCCGAAAGCTAGAGCTGTATTCTGCAGGAAGGGCTGAGGACACTTCATTGTGACTGCAGATCATCGAGGCCCTCCACAGTAGTGACTACAGGAAGAAATGGGCAGAGTGCTGCTTCTCATCTGCTTTTGTGAAGTAGATGTGGCAGGGCTGATCTGGTCTTGGAGAGACTGCTGGTTCAGCTCTGCTGATATCATCTTTGGATTCAGGGCTTTCCTTTTGGAGACCTGATCTCAGGCTGTCTACATGCCGTATCAAACTCCTTCTGGAGCATTCCTATAGCTCCCCAAGAGTGAAAAATTTCAGGCTGCTTTGGGGGCATGAAAGGGCTGCTATTACTTTCATGCAGGTATTGGGAGATTTCTTCTGCACTCTGAATGAGATGCTGTGATAACGAGTTTCAAAAGCCCTTAGCCTTCGTTACACAACATAAAGTTAGCCATAAACCCATTTGGAACATCCTAGCGAGTCAGCAGAGCTGAAGCAGAAGTCTCTCCAAGACCAGATCAGCCCTGGCACATCTGCTTCACATAAGTGGATGGGAATCAGCACTCTGCCCACTTCTCCCTGTAGTTACAACACTCTCAGCACACCTTCATATGCAGTTTGTGATTTATTTCACCATGTTGTGATCTGAGGTCTTGTGGCCCTAGCCTACACATTCCAACTTTTCCTGCTCTGTAACTCCCATTTTCCCTCTCTGCAAGCCCCATTAGTGAGGAGGACCTGGGTCCAACTCTGAGTTGTGTTTACTAACTCACCAATCAGCTCCTGTGGTTGCTTCATATAGGTTGACATAAAGTTAAACTTAGGGCATGAAATCCCTTTCTTACCTCCAATAAACACATTAAATGGATCATCATTGGGAAATTAGGAGGCTTACACAACCATAAAACAGAGAGAAGGATATTTTGGGGAAAAAGACTAACACCCTTTTCCTCCAATAGGATTTTTAATTGGCACCAGCATTTGTGTTCATACTCTTCTACCTCAACACCAGTATTTAAATGCGAGAAGGCATAGAAAGAGCACAGACGAGGCATGACTGTGAAAGCCATATGGGAAAGTGCTGATCCCTTCTCGCTCTGATATAACCCTGTATTTATTACAGGGTCTGTTTACAACTCATGGTTTATATAAACTCAAAGACAGTATTTGCAGTCAGCTAAGAGCACTCAGGTGGTCAGTTACTACATCTTGGGCAGCGGAATACAGCAGAGTAGCAGCCTTCTCGATAGACTTACATCAGGGAGATAAGGCAGGAACCTGAACTGATGGTCCCAGACATTACTACACACTGGCTCCTGAAGCTTCCCTTCTCAACACAGCATGGGAGACTCTGCATACCCCTGTAACATTAAACTTGTAAACCAATTTAGCGAGACTGGAATCTAATCCTGCAGCTTTACTGCAGTACTGATGCCACACAAGGGCTGCTCCCACTACTGTAGGCAGATCTCTGCATGGGCCCAGATGGGTCAACACTCAACAAAACACAGCAGTATCCTGGCACCATGAAGGCAGGTGCTCTAGTGAAGCGAGAGATGTGTGGCTGCAGTAGTCCATGGGCACCATCAGTACAGGACACACTGGTTGACATGGGGCAAGTAGGCAGCACTGATAAAGAAGAAATATTTCTTACTTAAATATATTAATTTTCCTCTCAGGTAATATTTCCTGCTAATTCCTAATATCAGGATAATTTCCCTAACTGTAAGAGACTGTCTAGGTCCCATCCAAGCATGCTACAATCTCAGTTAGAAAAGCTTCAGTATCCTTGAACAGCTAAATGCACCAAGGATAGATTGCTTGAAGCATGCTGTGCTCTCGTACCACCTTTTCAGCTACCTTGTCCTACACTAACAGTGTTAGTGCACTAATAGGTGCAATCACTTATGCGAGTGACTCTCCTGTTATGTATTGTGATCCATGCCTGGGTTGACACTCTGGAAAGCAGCAGCTCAGGAGACTGGAACTTTTTCAGCCTGACAATTACATCCCTAGTACTGCTGATAGTAATAAGTGGGCACAGATAATTAGCAGCCTAGGAAAAGATTTGTGGTTTCATTCATTCCTTATGGAATAAGAGCCCCACAGTAGGAAAGTCCCTCAAAAACAGCTGAGGCAATTTGTATTTGGATGTTTCCCAGTGTGCAGAAATTACAGAAGAAATACTGCTGTAAAACAGGCTGTTACAAGAGCTCCCACAGCCCTGCGGTCATGTCAATCATCTGCTTGCCTTCAGTGAGAGTGTTTCCATGTGTGAGGACTTTTGGCAGGAGTAAAGTCTGAAAAATGAAGCACTTGCCCATAGTGACAAATTAATGGAATAATATGGCTTGGGAGAACCAAGCTTCCCATACAATTATTGCTGCGCTGTGTTGAGGCATGCCAGTTCTCTTGGCTACATCCAGCTGAGCAGCTTTGTGGCTGGCAGAAGCAGTCAACACATACTCAACCAGGCTTTGCTCTGGTTTGTATCCGCTCTGATTCAATGCCACAGTTTCTGCAGAATGATGCCAAGGCAGATTTCACCCCAGTGTTTTCTCAAGGACCACAGCAGCACACTGCACTCACTGCAAGCTTTAAAAGCTGGACCTCTCCTACCCACAGCTCTGCTTCCCCTTTGCATCTGCATGAACCAGAGGGGTTTTTACATGAAGTCAGTTTTTTCCCCCCACACTGACACCGCAAAAGGACTCACCGAGGCGGAGGACCCAGAGACCGATCATGAAAGAACTGTATTATTTCCAGAGGATTACCCACCTGCAAAACACCCCTCCTTTTTTATACCAAAGCAATGTTTCCAAGAGAGCGGGGTCAGCTGCCGGGGGATTAGGAGTCAAACCTCCTGTGTCTGCTTGCTACAATGTGCTACAGGAGAAGAAAATATTTGGCTGTTGTTACTTCTCTTTAACAACACTGGCATCAGGAGTGAATCCAGAGAAACCAGCATGAAACAGAAGAGTAAAAACACTGCAGGGTTAAACTGTGAGACATATCATAGTGTAAGCTGCGTGAACAGGCACACAAGGAAAAGGTGTGCGACCGCTATGCTATGTCAACATCTTTGTAAGTATCTCATCCAGAACACTGACGGGCTTGCAAAAGAATGGGAACATAGAATCATAGAATAGTTAGGGTTGGAAAGGACCTTAAGATCATCTAGTTCCAATCCCCCTGACAGGGGCAGAGAAACCTCCCACTAAACCGTGTCACCCAAGGCTATGTCAAACCTGGCCTTGGACATCACCAGCAGTGGAGCATTCACAGCTTCCCTGGGCAACACATTCCAGTACCTCACCACCCTTACACTAAAGAATTTCTTCCTCAGATCCAATCTAAACTTC
>JASSUY010032732.1:0-44466 GCA_032466535.1 Forpus xanthops
CTAGTTCGCCTGTTAACAGAAGGCTTTGTTTCATGACCTCGCTCCATGAGCCAACTATCGATAAGGCTCTCCACAGGTCTTGAATTGTATTTGTATTATAAGAAGGAGATTGAGGAAGACAATGACACTAAACCAATAGCACTACTTCTTTGGCGCCAAGAATTCTGAGCAGAGATCAAATTTGGGATTAATTCTTTTCCGATGATAAGGATGAAGCCTGGAAACAGCAAGACTCAAAGCAGGAAGAAATGGAAAGAATAGTAAACTGCAAAGAAACAGTCTCCTTGGATTTTGTCATTTGTTTGGGACCCCTGAAGAAAATAAAGAGTAGAGCAGCCTTGCTGCTGAGACAAAGCACATTATAGAAGCACAATTTGCTGCTCTACAGAGTAAATTCCAGACACCTACAGCACAGTAAAATGGTTGAGGTTGCTGGAATTAGTCAGGGCAAAATCAGGCCCACACAAAAAAAAGAGAGAAGAGCTTCCTCTGGTAACCTAACTAGTGATATTCAGCCTGTCTGCGCATTTCCCCACTGACCATTTGTTTAATCACTCCTGGCCTTCTATTCCAAATAAGGATTAATAACAATGAAGATATCTCCTCTGCCAGACACCTGAAGCTTTGAATTGCATTTCCCATCCTGGCCTTGGCCCTTTTTCCCCCTCATACACCAGCTATCTTTCTGCATTCTGCATGGCTTAGTCTAGCTCTGGTCTGGGGACATGATTTCTCCCCAAGTCAAAGTGGATGGTTAGAGACCTGTGCCTGATATGCAAAGCAATTATGAGTCTTACTGCAGCAATGCTAACATTAGTTCCCAATAAGGTCACGCACTAAACAGCCTAGCAAACTGCTGAACTGGAAAACTGCAAGCAAAAGAGGAGTTTGAAAGTAAGGAATATTGGTTCTCTTGGAGTACAGGGTGACCCACTGAGATCTTTACTGATTGTAAATAAAACAACACCCATAATGGGAATTAAAATCTGGGTGAAGCAGTTGTTTAGGGAAGTAAGAAAAATACTCATCTGCATCTGAGAAAAATCTAGGATGTATGAAAGCCTAAGCCATAAGCCAAAAGCCTATGCCACAAACCATAAGGACATCTTATCCCTCAATGGTGACCTTATGGAAGTATCTTTCAGCCAGGCACCCGTGCTCCTCCACAGGGAATGCAGTTGGTCTTGGTCTACCATCCCCACTGTTATTTCCATGTCATTCCAGCTAGGATAGCTGTGCAATGCCCTGTCCTCTCTATGGCCAAGCACTCAGATCCTCTACTATCTCTCAGTCCAATTCTGGACCTTTCTTGTCACATACAACAGATTTTTAAAATGCATATTTAACTTCACAGAATTTATGTGCCACTGAGGAGAAATTCACACCCTCCTCCCAAATGAAAGAATGAAGAAATAAAATCCTGTCCTTGACTTAACCTTTTACATGCACTGTCTCAGCAAGGATGGAATTCATTCAGTAATAGTTCATTGTGGCTTTATTTCTAAATCACAAGTGACCAGTGCCTGACCTAAAGGCCAATTATAGCCTCCGTAACTGTACAGCAGCATGGAATAGCCTGCGGACTCTTTTATCACTCAGATAGTTCCTAGTGATTCTTTCTAATGGTCCCAATGTACAATGCTCAACTCAGACTATTTGTTTGAGTTCTGTGGGTCACCACATGGTTTGCTATGGAGTTTTCTAGGGTTGTACCTCTTTGTCCAGACACAGAGGACCTTTCACTTATTGCACCTGACCCTGCCATCAACATGTTCATGAGGAAAGAAGTGGGTTTCAGTTACAGCTGTCTACAAGGTCCACACCTCAAGGCAGCTTGCTCCATTGAACAGCTCTCTGTTAAGTGTTGTTCCCACAGGAGGTGCTGTGTACCCCACAGGAGCACACACAGGGTTAACATTCTTGACTTTCTTCCTAGAGACAAATGGTTTGTGTTGAGGAACTGCTGCTGGGAAGGAAGAAAAAAAAAAAAAAGCCCCTTTTTTATTATTCCAAGGTGCATTTTAATTTGCACAAGCGACATTGTGTCTGTGATGGATTACACGGAGGGAAACATTACAGCCCAGCAAGCTCGGCAAGGAAAAAATAGGGGAGATATGGGGAGGATTAAAAACAGCCTATTGCAATGCAGAATTCTGATAAGGGTCCATGGTGCCTTTAGAGCAGGAGCAGGTGGTACCAAGAAAGAGAAGGGGCATAGCACAGGGTGAGGGAAGGGGAGCAAGGTGGAAGCACAGACTGGAACAGACTCCTTGGTCATGTAGTCCAATCTCTTCCTGCTACCAGCATAATTGCAGAAGTCCTTTCATAAAAGGTCAGGCTCCATCTTAAAACCCATTCTCTCTCTTTTCCCTTGGAAGGATGTTACAGAATCTCACTTCTCTTTCTGATGGTTAGAAACCTTCATTTAATTTCCAGACTAATTTATTCTCAGCCAATTTATACCCATTTGTTCTTGTGCCAACATTGTCCTTAAGCTTAAATAGCTGTTCTCTCTCTTGAGGGTTTTGTGGTTTGATGTATTTATAGACAGAAATCATATCCCTCTTTCCTCATTTTGCCTGACTGAACTAGCAAAGCTCTTAATATCCTGTAAAGCAGATTCCCCATATCACTGGTTATCCTAGTACCTTTCTGTGCTCTCTTCCAATTCATACCTGCATTTCTGGGATACTGGTGAATTGTATGTGCTATTTCAGGAGTGATCATACCAGGCTTTTGGACTATTGCACAACAGTTCTATTTCCCTACTGGAAGCATCTATATGCTGAAAATGTCTCCTGTTTTTGGACCTTTCATCAGCACCATACTGGTCATTTAGACAAGGCCATTAATGGTCAAGACAAGACCTGAGAAAAGCCTCCTTTCAGCATAATACTTCCACTTTCAGCACTACCTGTTGCTGTCTCCACCTTTAGTCTCCCTTATGATTCCTCCACTAATCACCATGAGGCGCCTTATCTAATGATTTTCTGAGCTTGTGATAAACAAGCTCAGCCAGTTATCTTATCAGAGACAGCTATCTCATTGGTTTTTATCCTATCTTCTTTTGCTCTTGTGTAGGTCCTTTTCCTTTAAGAGAATGAACCTACTGTACAAGCTAGAGAAAAATCCCTCTTGCCTGCTAATAGTGTATGGTTTATGGCACAAAGGTAGGTAATTCTGTCAACTTGTTGGAGGGAGCAATGGTAATATGCTGTGGTCTCTTTACTACACTATTATATTTTCTTACACACTCTTCAGGGCCTCAGCAGCATAGCCAGACTCTTTGTACTCCTCCACATTTTTTTAATCCAGCCTCTTCTTGTTTTGAACTGATACAAAAAAGCATTCTCCAGAGATATTAGTGCCTGGAATTAAAGAAGACAGATTTCTAGCACTTAGGGATGGAGGCATTTAATAACAATAAAAATGCAGATTGGTAGGTGGTCTGAGAAATGCCCTAACACAACAGGAAAGACTCAAGAAAGCAAGCTGAATTAGGTACACTGTTGGTAAACCAAATCATCACACTTTTGTAATGTGACTCACAAGGAGTATTTGAAGTAATGGCAATAAATATTTCTCCGTTAATTTATAGGATGTATTTTACCATAAAAATCCAGGCACATCCATTAAAAGGAATGAAAAAAACCTACCCAGAACATCTTCATTAACATGCACATAAATAAAAATAGCCAGGGTATTCCAAAATCGAAATAAGGTTCAATGCAAAATAATATTGAGTACCTGAAAACACCAGCTACTTCCCTGGAAGCTAACACAGGCTTGAAATCTTTCCTCATCAGAAGTTGAAAGCCTGTTGCCATAGACTCAGGAGGCTTTTTTTCTGCAGAAGATACAGATGAGCCCTGTAGGACCTTAAGGTCACTATAGCTGGGTTCTGATGTACCACGTGAATGGTTTCTGTTGAAAACAGCTGGCCATCAATTCATGTATATATGTGCATACTGCAATGTAAACACATATCTATTTGTCTCTCCTGTACTTCCATAAATGAAATGGTGGCTAAAACCATAGGGGAAGGGAAGGTATGAGTACTTGAAGCCTAATGACTCCAAACACAATGTGCTTGGTTTCATAAGGCTATCCTTGCTTGTCATGAGTAAACTCTATCAGGTCTCACAAAATTATGCTGTATTCTGATTCCTTGTGCTTTGCCAGTAAGAGATGTTCTACTGCTTAAAGAATGCCTTGCCCTGACTAACACTACAGGCACAATGCAATTCTTCTCCTGATTCCCTCCACGTCTTCTGGGAAGTCACAGACTGGACCCATTTAGTTGGTAAGGGAGGAACAGAATCCTGCACCCTTCCCTACAGCCCTGTTGCCTCAACTGAATTACAAAGTTAAAGATCACAAATGCTTCTTTTTGATTCCAGAGCAAGTAAGGTTAACTCTACCTAACTGGAAAAAAGATGGTAACATATTCAAAGACAGTTTTCAGAAGTGTATTTTCCATTTTCCCCATTATAGGGAGCAACCCAATACTCTCCATTAATAAAAGGCTGACTGTGATCACTTTTCAGAACAGAGCTAAACTCTGCTACACTAGAAAGGTCAGTGTTACACTTGTACTCATCATGTCACACAAGTGAGAAATCCCAGAATCAACTTCCAGAAAATGCTAAATGAAAAAAATCGAATAAAATAGAGTATTACTTCTGAAATCCACTTGCCTCTCTGTGCCTCGCTGTCTTAAAACTGTCTGCATCTTGCTGTATGCTTGAAGAAACCGTCTCTCTCCTCAGAACACACGTTAACTCCATTTCCTCCTCCAGGGGACTGAAGTGTGCTTCTTTATAGAAGTTCCTCACAGAAAAATCAGAAGTATGCAGTATTATTTGGAAAATTCAATGACAGCTAATTAATAATTGCCAAATAAGTGTTGGGTTAGGAAAAGACTGGGTGCATTAGATGAGTCATTCAAATCAAATGCTTTAGGCAGGTCAAGTGTTAAGTCTCTGTCCTTTGCACTAATGACACTGTCACTGAAAAACAACAGAACTGAAAAGGGTCCTAGTGTCTTCTAGGCAAGAATTCTGAAATACCTCTCTCCCAATGTATCCCTAATCCTGCCAGCTCCTTTCTCTTCTAAGTGAGGTTTAGGCAAGCAGGCAGCACAGCCTAATTGGTTTCTTTGATGTGACAGACATATGAGGGGATCGGTTAAAAAGCTCCATGATAACCTTCCTCACTAAGATTGTTTTCAAGGCACAGAGGATATGGCATGCAACATTAATATAGCCCGAAGATTTCCTGATATGGGAAGGATCCTTTCTCACAGTGATAGTATCATAAACATCCAGTTGCTTAAGCAAGGCCTACCATCCTGTGGACCAAACAGGAAACTCTCAGCCCTGTTCCTGGTGCACAGACATGCCCCTATATGGAGTGGGAAGGAAAAACCTTCTCTCAGACTCCTCAGAAAAGGGGTCTCACAGACAGGGTGACAGTACTGAGAAGTGTCAGAAGGGAGAAGCATTGATGGCCATTGCTCTTGCCACAGTTGCTCTGCAAAGGAAGCCTCAGCTACATCCGCTCCCCCACATCAACTGTGAGTTAAAAAAAAACAAAAATTCTACCTCAAACTCAGTAGGATTCTACCACTAAAGCTCCCAGATTTGCTCTTGCTCCCAGCTAATAGAGTCAGTACTGTTTGAAGTAGGGAAAGGACCGCTGGTGTCACATAGACAGTTGGGTGGTACCAAAGAGAATACAGGGCCCGTTCTTCCTGCAAGAGGTGTCATGGGGAAGCTACCTAACAAGACTCAAAGAAAGATGACATGGGGCAAGGCCAGAAGTCTCTGCTTACAGTCTTATACAACTCAGCCAGGTTCCAGACTATTCTATGCCTCTGCTTGGACTCAGACCATGCGGGTTACTTACTGCCTTGATACCCTACCAGTACTTTTCCAGAAAAACACAAGCAGGAAGCAAACAGTGATTTCTAGCATCCAAAACCTGAAACCAACAACAAGAAAACCTTTAAAAGCTCTTTTCCTGCCAGTGGATCTGTCAGAACATCTAAGAATGTAACTTTAAAAAAGCCTGATTCAAGGCAAACTAAGGTCACTGCCTCTTTCTCTAGAAAGAGACTGCTGTGAAATAGTAGGGTTTTCTAGGGAAATCCCTGAACATTAAATCACTCACTCTGAGTTTTTAACAATGTGATAGCCTAGCAAAGTAGTGGATCTGATGTGCCTGGGTTTAGTGTATGCCAGGTCCCCGGGAGGAGCCAGTTGGAAGATTAATCTACTTTTGAACTACCTTTTTAAAATGATGTTCAAAAAATACAGGTTCAGCTTTAATGATCTTTGCAGTCAGTGTCACAAGCCCCTTGGTGTGTCAGCTGCTAACCCAGTGCCCCTATGTACAGAGTTGCCCTACAAGCATGAAATCTCAGTTGCCCTACAAGTCATGAAACAAGTTAAGGGCTGCTTCCACAAATAATGGATGACTTTGCCAATGTTCAGTCAAATCCTTTACATTATTAAAAACATCAGTGTCAGGTTACAATTACTAAAGAAGTACCAAGTCACACAAGGCTTTAAAGATTATACCCAAAACTTTGGGATGAAGTTTATGTGCCTATGGACTATTGTCCGGAAAAAAATGAATGGAAAGATTTCTTCTCACTAACAATTTGGGGACTCCCAGCCCCTCCTGAGCCTACTAGAGAGCTGCACAAACTCTATGTTTGCTACAGGAAAGAGGACATGCTAGAAACACCTTGCACAAGACCCATTTGTGTAAGTTCCTCTTCTGATTCTTTGCCAGCAACTTTCCTCCATAGCTCTAGCAAAATGTTCATGACTACACAGACAGGATACACACAGCAGAGACTGGGATACTCCCAAGTCATAAATAAATTCAGTTTCGGTTAGGACAGTTTCCACTGCTATGTCAGCCCGTTGCCGAACAGCTGAGAACATGGTATCCTTCCTCATGGCACAGATTCTTCTTTCTTCATTATGTTTTTAGTGATAAAAAGTAGTATTATTAAAGATAGGCAAACAAAATACACTTCATCCTTGACAACTCTTGAACATGAGCCAGCAGCTTCCCCTTCATCTCAGAAGCATGGCTCTCCTTTTAGGCTCTATTTTCATGTATGCACTCAATAGCAGAATTAAGAATTGCTTTGTATTGCTCTTCCTAGAAAATTATTTAAAATGTGGATTCCACCATTGCACACTTTTTTGGATGCACTTAACAGTGCCCAACATAATGTCTTTTGGTCCACCGGAAGATGCTGTAGGATGAAGCCAAATTTCCACCCTCTCCAAGTTACTCTTTTATGTATAGATTGCCCAGCCCAGTGTACACAGAGCTCAGAGTATCATTGGTCTTTAGGGTGATGTGGAGTAGTATTATTGATTACTGAGTTACATAGTGAGTGCCAGCAACCATTCTTTGCCTGACAGGACAGAGGGAGTGTATATGAATCATGTGGGATAGGAATGACTTGAGTCATGCTCAGTTAGCTCCTTTATTTCTTTACTGAAAGACACCGTGATACTTCTTGGTCAGAAAATAACACTAAGGCCTTTAAAGAATGAAAATAAAGATAAAATGAGAATGAAGAGGGAAAACGAGAACACAGAGGATTTCCTTTACCCTTTCCCTGAAAAGAAAAAAGACAGACTACCAAATAAACAAACTCACATGTTCCTTTTGCCACCCTTGTTTTGCTTTAAAGACCTTATGTCAAGAAGCTGCACTATAATTAACTTCTGTTAACTCATGCAGAAAGGCTACTGCTCCTCAGACGGAGATGGCCATACCCACTGCAGAGCATGCCAGCTATCTCCTTGCTCATGGGTTCTGGCACCAGCCAATTCCTTTGTGTGATTTATCACCTGGTAATCCATCTCCTCCATCCATTATTCTGCAAAAAAATCAGCTCTGGACAGCTGCTTTCTCTGCAGCATACCAGGCAGAGCTGTCACTTTGCCTACCCTGTTCTCAGCAGGGCAAGGGAATTTTGCCTTTTCAGATTCAATAAGCCTCATGACAATTTGGTTGACTATCTTACAGGTAGAAATAACAGCTCTGTGCACATTAGGTTAGACTGCTGACCTGTGTAAACCTTCCTCTTCAGCTGGGGTGGCTCTTCCAACTCAGGATTTGCCAGCATCTATTAGATTTGTACAAGTTAGCACTCCTGAACCTTTTTTAATAGCCACAGGCTATTTAAGAATCAATTAATGAAGCCTACAAAAACTATTTGACTGAAATCAAAGAGATCGGTTGCCTCTATGCTGAACTGATAAACATGACATACAGTGATTTCAAGTGCTCAAACTGCAGCAAGTATAAACATTCCGCAATAATTTATGTTGTGAAACAATATATAAGCAAAACAATGCATTATTGCACACCAATTCTTTATGTTTGAAATGCAGTTTCAGGATTCTTACATATGCAATCCATGCGCATATCCATACAGCATCTAAGTAATGCAGCAGACTTACATTGTACTAGAATACCATCCATAAGTAGCATCAAAGGTTTTTATATTAGAAAGGTATAGCTTTATCAGTAAATCCAACACATTCTCCTAATGCTGATATTTGCTTATTACAGCAAGCTTGGTTTAGTCTGGTGTGGTGTATAGAATCCATGAAGGCAACAAAAGTTTCTTTTGTGCATCTAGTCTAAATTCTCAGGGTTTGGGTCCATATCAGTGCCTCCATATTTATGTGACAGCCAGGGTAAAACTGCTTCAGTGCAAACTTAGCAGTAGTGAAGCATATGCAGAAAAACAACACACTGCAATAGAAATTAAAGTTCTCCGGCCTGCAGCTGTGCAGCTCAAAAAACCCTCTGTGTACAATAAAGAAGAAGGGAAAACCAGAAAACCCCTATGTTTACTATCAAAGACTCAACAAAAAGCAACACATCCTTTGAAGAACAAGACTTTCACCTTTGGTACAGCTGTACCGGATCTAGAATTTGTCATGTGCTTAGGGACAGGAATCACAAACCCAAAGAGAGTTCAGCTTGGGGAAAATAATTAATTTCTATTCCTCTCCTTCAGCTCAGTCAACCTCATGGGGGGAGGTGCCACAAAGCATTACTGCCCTCCTGTTCTTCAAATTAAAAGAAGAAAAAAGCAGGTGAGGAGGGAAAGAGGAAACAAAGATGCAGAAAGAACCTGGGGAGGGGAGGAGCAGGGACGGGAAGCTGAGAAGCAAGGAGAAAAAGCATTCGTAAAATTAAAAGGCAGAGCCCCATCAGATTGTGTCGGGCAGGGGAAAGCGTGTAGTAGGCAGGAGTAATTGGTAATCGGAGCAGAAGTGAAGAAGGGGATGATTTATGGGAGCATGGAGACAGGGGTGGAATAATTTTTGGAGCAGAACGGGGAACTTACTGAGCGCCTGAAACTCAGCTACTTATCCACTCGTTCTTGTGATAAATTAGCTCTTGTTTAAAGTAACCGGAGCTCCATTTTTCATTCTGATTACTACACTTGATATCTCTCTCTCTCCTTCTGTTTCTCTCTGACCACTGCCCCTTAGCAGGTTCTCTGAGCTGAGGCAATGGGTTTATGGGAACTCTTCACCCCTCCATTACACTGTTCACACACCCCCCTTCCAATTACTGTGGGATTAACTCTTTAAGTTTCTATGTGCTTCTCTGAGTTGCTTCAACTGTTTCTCAGGGTTGACCTGGGAGCATATGGAATATGATCTGCCATTTATGCTATGGTGGGGGAAGGTATATGTGTGCAATGCTTGCATGCATATGGAACAAGCACAGTGGTATGTCATGGCTTCCAGCATTTGTGCTGTGTTTGCCACATTTGGAAAGCAGCAACATTTATGGCCTAGAGCACATCTGGTTATTACTAGGAATGATCTATTTTACAGTACCACCCAAAGTCATCATACCTCCCACAGAAGTCTGAAGGTCTCACTATTCAGTTTACCACCTAAATCCATATGAAGACTCAGGTGAAACAACAGGCAAGACTGAAGCAAGCAACAGAAAGGAGATGACATACGGAGACAGACTTGCCACAAGTGAGTAGATGATTTTAAGATAAACTCATATAAAGACACACTTTCAATAAAAACTTGTAGGACAAATAAATACTAGTAAGTATTGGGTTTCCTACTGACACCTGGGGGTTTTTATACCTAAAAGCATCAAAATACTGAAGTGGATCACAAGGAAAGACTTGAATAATTAAGTGGTTTTGCCACAAAAGACGAAAGGCACCACAGTAAGCAGACCAGCTAGGTTTCTGCTACCTCCCTTTATAAGTGAGAAAAACATGCAGAGCAAATTGCTGAGAATTCTGAGAAACAAAACACAAGAACAGACAAGCCAGGAGTTGGCCTGTTACCGACAATTGTCTAAAACTAGAATATAAAAAGAAGGGGTTATTCACCGGAATTTAAAGATGACAAAGTAATTAGCTGGTGCAACCTCCACCTCAGCTGTTATTAACACCAGGAGCTAGGCACAATTGTAAAGCATAAGGCATGTGTAAAGACATATCTAGACTTATGTTGATTGGTGTGGACACAGACCTGCACAAGAAGCCAATTTCTACATACACAGTCTCAGCAGATGTGATCCCACAGTCCAGCTGTTTCTTAACTATGGCCTGCTAGGAGTCCCTGCACCTTCTCAACTCAGTCACAGCTAAAGACAAGGTATCAGGTTAGTAAAGGACACCAGATCAGACACATCACAGCAGCATATGACCTCCCATATAGGGCAGCAGAGCCATAGAGCCTTGCTGAACACAGAGGCTGCTTGCTTGACACAGCTTGCACTCAGTGCTAATTCTATCACATATTACAGGACACAACATTGGTTAAATGGTACATTCAGTTCTAGCTCTTGTGAAGGAGCCATATTCTGATGAATGCGATCTGTCTGATTTGCTGCTACTGTGTGCCCTGTGACACCTCCTCTATGACCATCTTGAATACACTCTCCTATGAACAGTTCAGTTAAATCACACTGAGCCACATTAAAAATTGAGCTAATTCTAGTAAAGCTAGCTAAATATATTTCATATTCTTACATTTCTGTAGCCAGCAGGTAGTAAAACCACACATCATCATCTTTATGCCAGAAAACATGAATGTTATGGATAGGTACTTTTCCAAATGAGAAGATGGACCTCAACAAAAGTTATTCATATTAAAGTCTCTCAGTACAGGCCTTTTTCATACAGGCTTTCAATGCTTCTTTTATAAACATAATGATCTCCAAGTTCAAGCAGAGCAATCCCATCTCCACTGCCTCTTTATTCGTACTACTATAGAGCTGTGTGCTACATGAACAACCTGATAGCACTACACTCCTGTTACTCCCTTTGTTAGTGTGAGAGGCATTCTTTGAATAGGTAACTACAGCTTGAGTTATGAGGTGCTTAGAAGGAAAGTCCAGGTAAAGCAAAAGACTAGAGAACAGCTATAAGCACTGTCATTACCAAAACCAGTAGGTGGGCAGGCTGCTTGGAAACAATGATGGAGTCTCTGCCTTGAAGCAGTCACAGACAGTGTAAGTGCCCAGACCTCCTGAACACAAATTTACAAGTTTTACAAGCCTGATGTGGTTATCATAAAATTCACCAGAAAGGTGTCTTTGGAAGACAAATAGGTCCACCATATATTACACCATTAGTATTTTGCCAGTGATGTCAACACAGCTACACTGTGCAGGTAGGGACTGCAGGCCAAAGCCCAGGCTAAAAAGCAGCTGCAAGAGAAGCAATAGGTAAAGACAAGGGGTGCAATAAAAGTTTAAAGGTAGTGAATGTGCATTTTCTTTGAGGTGAGTATACTGCACATTCTCTAACCTTGGAAGATCCCAGGGGTTTTGGAAAGGGGATGAGGGTGGTTCACAGTTGTTAATGCATTTTTATTATATATTTTATTATATTAAGTAGAGGGCAAACTGATCACTATGGCCAGACAAGGACAGAGAGATTAGCCTTACTGGAGTGATGGACAGTTTCTTACTTGGAGTTCAGATAGTTAATCTACCCACCATGTTTCAGACTGTGATCACTTTATCTGTACCTGGGATTCCAGTCCTATCTCTTCTTCTCATACCTTTGATAGCAAGCAGCTAGATCTTCAGAGATTTCAGAAAGCCAAAGTTGAAGCAAATGAAAACTGAAAGTTTTACTTTTACACCAGCAATTTCAATGCAAGAGCATTAAAATAGAATGGAATAGAGAACACACAGAAGCTTCCACAAGTTTCAGAATACTTCAGGTTGAAAAGAATGAAGTATTTGAAGTTTTTCTCCGGGGAGACCAGTTTGTTGCAGAAACATCAGGTAGTAATCTTGTGGGGGCTTTTTTACACCCAGGAGAGACCTACTGCTTTTACCTTTGGGTCCCAGCTGACTTGGCATGTCAGAAATGGCACTTGAAAACACAAACAGGACAAAAGCAGAAACTTCACTTTATGAAAAATTTCAAAGGTTACAGGCCATAATCCTGAAGTAATAATCTTATGCTTTCTTCAGGGAAGTGAGGTAGATGGGGCCTAAATGAGCTAAATGCTTCAAATTCAACCTGCATGAAATTCAGCACGCTTGTAGTTTTAAACTGGCACCTAGAGCACCTTGGGTTTCAAAAAGCAAACACAGTTTTTCCTGAAGGACTCTCAAGTAGTGAAAATTCACTAGGCAGGTCTTACTGTAGACAATACGGAGAGTACATATAACTCCTTTGTTAGACTGTGATTTTTTCCCTTGCAATTATTTTCTAAATGGCCACTGTCATGGTGGCTTACAGCAGTGGCTCCTTTCTTCTAGAAATATCTGACCAACATAATTGCTAAGATAGCTTGTGGACAAACCAGAAGCAGCTTAGCCTGTAATGGTACACTAGTTACCTCTGACATCTGAATGCCTTTTTACTGACCTGTCTCCAACCGAGTCAACAAACTGCAGAATTAGAGTCAGAGGACCATTTGTACCTCAGCCTTCCTGATGAGACTGCCAGCAGGAAACTTCCCAATGTAACTCTCTGCCATTTTCTCTGCAAAATAAGTAAGGCACTAGTTTGGCTGAGACACTTACTCCTTGTACACAGCCATGAGGTAGTACTGACTGGCTCTGTTACTGCAAGGTGAATGACTGAAGGACTACTCAGTCCACAGCCAATCAACATTTGATATACTTAAGTGTACCTGATACTATAACCCAAAGGTTCACATACAGCAGCTGTCTCCCTCAATGAGCAAGATTACCAGGATGCAAATATGACACAGTCCACCATTCATTGCAAACTCATTTTGTTTAGCCTAGGAGCCCTGATGAACAAGGAAGCAAGCATTGTTTTTATGACCGTTGCCCTCTTCCCTCTGTCCCACAAAACGAGCTAACCTTCAGGGAAACATCCAGCACTCAATGGAAAGGAATAGCTAAAATATTCAGAGAATGTCAGGATATCCCTTCTTTACAAGGAAAGAAAGCATTAGTTTATAGGATAGAATCCAAATTCTGTGGCTCTGCTTTCTGGTCCTTTCAAGAGGTAGAGAAGTCATTGTTACTCAGTGGACAGTGAAGATTTGCCCTCACTTATTTCCAGTGCCAAGCCGATGGAGAGAAACTTCAGCGGAAACTTTTCTTGAACAAGATCTTAAGTTCTTAGAGGTTCTTCCATTTCTGTTGGCCTTCTAGACCATACTGGAATTCAAATAACCTACCTGATGTATTTGGGGGGTTGTAAAATACCACAGATAGAAATGAGATAAAGGTGGAGAGAAGAATCCTGAGATACTATGGATATATTTATTTTTTTAAGAACTATCATTGCTCTCTTCTATGCCCCCTCCCCTGGCAGAGGTGAACTGCATATCTTTAGTTAATAATTAACTTGTCATGAGCTCCATCAATATACCATCATCCAAGTGACAGAGGGAAGGGAGGCGATGGGGGAGGTGATCAGCACGACATGCCAGCTCTGCCCGAAGCCTGCGATCTCGTCTTGGCCATAATAAATAGGATGAAATGCGCTCCTGATAAATGCCCATGTCATGGAGAGATTTTACCTTCACTCAGAAACAATGTAATATCTCAGCTATTACCCAAAATAATTTATCAATGTGTAATAGCTTTGTGCAGAGCTCAGATAGGAGGGGAGCAGCACTGCCCGAGATGGATGGATCCTACCTTCTGCTTTTAATTTTTAATGCTCGTAGGCAGCTTCACATTAAAGGCCAGGTGTCATATATAGACTTAATGTAAGAACGGAGTTCATGAATTCTAATCAGAAGAGAATCTCCCTCTCTCCTCTCTTGCTTTAGTCACTTCCCTTTTTTTTTATTTATCAATTTTCCTCTCTTTCTGTACTCCCATCTTCTTTGCTTCACCTCTTTTGGTCCATTTCTTCCCCCCTATTCTTCACATACACTTTACTCCCTGTCTCTGTAACAAAACCATTTGGGTAGCTATTTGCTATTTCTAAAAACTGTGCCATCACTTAAGGACAAAACAGAGGACTAGGTTTACTTCTGCCTTGGTCCCTGTGCCATCATTTATATCCAGGCAAAAAACTCCAGCACAGTAGTGAGCAAGACTGGAAAAATCTGGACTATGGCCATCAGGATTCACAGTGGAATTCCATTGCTAAAAAGAGCCTGGTTGTAAAGGGGCAGTGGACAAGGTCCATCGCATATCCCTATCAATGCACACATCGCTGCAAAGAAACATGTTCCTTTAGTTGGCAAGAATACTGAACTGGGATGTGTAGATCCAAACAAAAATGCTGTACCCCAAGGTCTCATTTTCTTCAGATTTCTGTTTTCCTTATAGCTATGCCAGCCACATAAATGTCTTCCTCTTCACTTTTAATATTATGCATGAAAACCCAATTGGGGCCCATCTCATCTGGTGGCCTGCAACAGAGGATCCTATTCAAGGACCTCCGTAGCAGTACATAAAACCTGCAGTATGGACAACGGGATAACACCAGGAAGATGTCATTAAAAACACACCATTAGGGTTCAAGTTAGAAAAAGCATTATTGTATCAATACACTACATCAAAGAATGACGTACTGTCTGGGTGAGACATACCTGAAAGCCACAGCAATGTATGTCAGCACTTCTTAGCTCTGCACAAAGAATGAAGCTGCAGGAAGGAAGGGGGGAGCACCACTTACTGGCCGGAATGTGCAGCAAGGGACAGCTAATACAAGCAGCAGACACAAAGATCAAGGAAGAGCCACAGACTGCAAAAAGGAAAAGGTCAGCTGTTTAGACAACAGCTTCTGTTCGCGCTCCAATGTGAAGAAAAACAAAAGCACATCAAGGCAATACTGCCCACAGGAGAAGCACTGCTAGAGCTGCAAACCTTTTTACAACCACTTTGCTGAATTGCAAGTTACGAGGATACCAGTGCCAAGAGGAGCTTGGACTTGATTTCTTGATTTCACGCTTTCTTCAACAAAGGTAACTTTACTTCTCTATTTGTTGATTGACAATGCAGGGTCCACAGACTGAATTACTCTCTCAAGAATTCCTTGAAAAGTCTTCTCTTGTGCCTGAAGACCCGGATGGCATAAAAGGGCTTTGCTGGTGCTGCTCCCTTTTAGCAGATAAACAGAGAACACCCACATTTAGGGGTTGTATGATCAGTGAACTATTCCTCTTTTCCTCTTGGAACTATTTCTTTTTTCCACTTGGACATCCTTCTTTCCAGAACATGAAAAACTTAAGACACAGGCAGTTTATTCCCACGTGGAACTCAGCATATTCCTCAGCCTACCATATCAACACAGTAGAGCTCTGTTCTCAAGCATCTGGTCACTACAGGACCAGTCCATAGGAAATATTCCTTTCTTGTTTCTTACCTTCTGCAAGGATTACTCTGAGAACATTCCTCTATTTCCATGTTACTCCTTCCCAGCTCTGCACATCACAGTTCTGGAGGTTAGATATATTCCAGTTAAAAGAAGCAGCATGCCCAAAACCTTATTAACTCACACTGCTTCTCAGCAGGTGGTTGATCAAAGGGAGAGAAAAGCTGGTGTCCCACTGCAACAAATCCACTGCACACAAAGAAGCCATCTCTATAAAATATGTTAAAACAAGTTTAAAGAAAAAGTCATTGTGTAATTGATAAAAGACAAAACTTAGCTTTCCATTTGGCTTTGTGAGTGGCAGGATAAGAGACTGCAGACCTTTGAATCTTTGGACAGCAGATCTGGAAAACGAGAACGTAGAAAGCCAAATTTCTATTGCTGGGCCATTGCGTGGTACTTCAGGGTACAGGGAAAGTGTGGCTGTTTGTGGGCAGAAGTGAACTTCAGGCTATCTATGAAGATTCCCAGTTATTCTAGGAACACTTCACTGAGCACATTTTCCTCCTCTATGTCTGCGTATAAATGTCACACTGCAAAAGCAAGACACTAGTATCCCCTGGTGCAGCAGCCTTAGAATACCCTCTGTGATATACAGCTATCTGAACTAATAAGGAAGAGAGATGTTGTTTGAAGAGGACAGAAAGATAGCCTTTCCTCCCCTGAATACCATTCACTTAGTGGGTTTGGCCTGGCTCCAAGCAGGAGAGCAGCATGCCCTTGTCTGTGTTGAATGAAAGCCCATTGCTCGCTGCCAAGCAGCCTCAGGCAGACAGGGACTCCAAGGACCGAACTGAGAGCTCTAAACTCATTCACTCATGGGCCAAGATCCTTCCTAACCCTAGGGGGGTATGATAGAGAAAAGAGAGACATCCCCCAGGTAACAGCCTCTTGCATCACACAGCCTGAGCCTAATAAGGGTCTACTGCTGTCTTATTCCATTGCTAGCACTATGACTCTAACTGCCGTGTACTACAAATTAATTCATTCCTTCAGGCTTTGCTGTTCAGTAACTGGCTGTCACAGCAATCTCCCAAGGAGCTAATTGAGAGTTGTGATCCGTGCAGTATTTCCATTACGGCTGTAATGACAGGCAGCCAGACACACACACACATGCATGCTCACGCACACAGAGCACAGGTTCCTCTGTCCCCACGAAGGGAAGCGAGAGCCATCTCAAGTACTAAGCAGTAGCCAGGAGAAAGGGAAAACAGGCAGAACAATTTCCACAATTCAGACTGAGGTCACCCAGACTTTGCCCGAATGAGGGCAACTTGCTGGGGCTCAAGACAAGCTTCTAATTCCCATTAGCGGAGTGTGGCCTTCACGTGCTCTTCTCCTGTACCATGGCACAGTTCCCAGACACTACAAATCCCACCAAACAAGTCACCTTTATTTGAACAGTCTTTCCTATTGCATGGTGGAACCTGCAGTTTCCATAGAGATGATTCTTGACTAAAGATGTTTACAGGTGGTGTGTGTGCAGCACTGTCTAATCTACTAATAATAGAGCCTTACAGGTTCTGCTTAGCAAACCAGAAGGGGTGTTAATTTGGGAAGACAGTATTAGATCAGTTATGATGTGGTTATTCGGGAGCCTGCACAGCTCAGGCATGAGGTGTGTTTACAAACGTAGTCACTTTTTGATTCGTTTTTCCTTTCATGTGTAGTTACAGTGGAAAACATTAATTACAGCACGCCCTATGGCTGCGCCACCTGCTGGTAAAGACTCAGCCATCGCAGGGCACATTTTATGTCCTAACTGGACTACAGCCTCATATTCTCACCCAGAAAGCTGAGGATATGCAATTCTGTGATGTCACTGATGATTTTTTTTAGCAGAGACAGTTAGAAGGTGAGAAACTTGATTCTCTTGCAAGGTTGTCCACTTTTTTGAACTACCTCTAGAATTAACTCTACCATATCTGAGGCCTGTGTGTCCATTAACTTAGTGATCTTAGAAGATGGTCAAATTGATGCAGACTCGTTCAGTAGGTACTTCTCACTGAGTGCTTTATTAATCCCAAACCTCTGATTGGTTTCTTTATAAGTTAAAGACCATTTCAAAGTCCACTATCAATGGAAAATCAAAGTAACATTTTAAGTATCAAAGCAAGCCAGAACGCATTTGCAAGTGAGTTATTTCAAAATAATCTCTGCAATTATCATAGAAGCCAGATAGATCTAAGTCAACAGCTCTAATCACCCCTAAACTGAGGCTGTTGCAATGGCAGAGGTAACCCAGCTGTTGTGAGGAGGTAACTCATGCTCGGGAACTTTCAGAGGCCTGGACTGCTCTCACACAGATTTCTAAAGGCAGCTTTTTTTAGCAGGGGAATGAGCTGTAGGTTCTTCAGAGCATTCCAGAGAGTGCAGTGTGCTACCCTGACTACCAGTGCACTCTGGCTTTATAAAAATACCTAGGAAGATACCTATTCAAGGTACGCAAACAGCCTTTAGGGCTCAGATAGAGGATTAAGTTACTGAGCTTTAAGAAGTAACGGCATATAATCTTACCATGATAATTGATTACATGCATGCTCCTGGCGTGTGATAAATACAAAGTCATTTGACTTAACCTAACAGAAGACAATGTTAAGTGGAATTACCCGATGTCTGCTGCAGGCTAGTTGTGCACATAGCTCTTACCACGGGTCAGCTGAAACATAGCAATTTGTTCAGTTGTGCTAAAAGTTACTGCATGTACAAACCCCTATTCTGCCCTCTTGTGACAATATCACAGGCAAATTAGGTTCTTTGTTAAGAAAAGATTAATTTTATAAATGAAACACAAACATTCCACAAACTTTCACAACAGTGAAGCACCCCTGGGAAGTGGGCTAATGTAGGGTGTTCTGAGATATCTGTGTCTCGCAGAATGTAGTATACTGTAGTATGTTTGGCTTTTCTGCATATAACTGTAACTACAATTTTCAAATGGACGTATTTGCAATAGATATAAAATAATCTCAGCGGTATACAGCGGAGGGCAACAGACCAGATGCATTTATCACACTACACCAAGAACAGACCCTACCATCACTCATGGCAAGCTTCTGAAAGAGACAAGAGAATGTCAGTGAAGAAAGTTTCAAAAGCCCTGGGTAGATCCTGGAACAGGCTACACGGCCTGTTACGGTATGAGGTGCCCCAGGACTTCATTTCAAGGATCATTCAGGGCATGGCTAAGGAATATGCGAAGTGGGCATAAAACTTACCTGTTATCAATGTTGGAAGAGCTGTGGTATAAATGGAAAAAGTTCTAAGTTATGAGCAATAACTTCATTATTCCAGAAATACTATGTGCCATAGAAAAGCTTTGGCTTCTGTGCAACATCTAAGTCAGACCTTTTCCCCTAAAATGTGATACAAGATGATTTCCAGGTGAGGGTTGAGTGCGGACATACAAGTAGCAATTTATTCCAGACTATTTTGAACTGATTACCTGGAGAGAGCTTCCCAATGCGGTTATTGGTTTAGCAAGCATGGCATGTATTTCAATGTAAACTGATTGCCTCATAACTCTGCCATGCCAGTGCACATATCCTTACATAGCGCAACAGAATCACCCCTGCCAACCTGAGTCAAATCCCGTGGCCATAATATGTTCATGTCAGCATTTGACATTCTCATGGTCTCTATATGTAGATGCACCAAGTCACCAGCTTCACAGCAGAAAGCAGATGAAAGTCCTTTCACACCACATCTTCTCAAGTAAGCCCAGCCCAGCCTCAAGGGGCAGTACACTGCACCTGTCTCAGCTCACAAGGTCCTTGCAGCTTGTGTTTGATGGAAGACACCCGACTACACTCTGCACAGATCTGCTGCTCCTGTGAGAAGAGACATCTTGAGAGGGGAAGAGTTGTCCCGACACAGTGAGCCATCAACTCATTTGGAAGGAACCCTTGAAGTAAACCTAGTCTGAACATGTACAGGCAGTACTACTACCACTTGAACATGTCAGCTGTGCCTTTGTCTAACTGACTGTTGGCAACTTCCAATACAATATCTCTGGGTAACTTCTTTCACTGAAGCACAGGCTCCCCCCCAGAAGTTTTACCAATGAGTAATTTGAATATCCCAAGACAAGGTATGTACCACTTGTCATAGTTGACAGAAGATCAAGTCTTACCTAGACTATTCTAAAAATGGTAAGCATAAAATGAGAAAAAATAAGCAGACATACAGAAATAGGCTCACAAAAATAGCATACAAACACATTTCTCATTCTACCTGAAACTAAGCACTAACTACAGGAAATCCTTCAAGATTTCTGTTTCTAAAACCTCTCTCAGTCAGCAGAACTAAAGAAAGATTATGGTACACTGATACTCCCTTTGACAGAATAAAGCTGCATGAAAACAATCTAGACGTTAAACAACGTTTGACTGTGAGCCAACGTCCACAGCATTCTCTGTTCAGTAGGACAGTTTACAGAGCAGGGACTTCAGCCTCTGATTATGCCCTCCATCCCTCCCCCATTTATACTGCTCAGTTCTCCAAGGTAGTTATCAAGCACAAATAAACCCACAGGGGAACACTTGCCTCCTCTAGACCTAAATTAATGCCACTGAAACTCATCATTAGCTAGATCTATAAGGGCAGCTCATACACATGTAATCATCTATCAGGAAACACCTACTGTATAATACCAAACAAAAGGTCTGTTGCATGAAGGGAGCTGTTTCTTCAGGAGATGCTTCTGATTCAGTTGAAGAGAAGGCTAAAGCACCGAAACTCAGGTACCTCATCCAGTTATTTGCCCAATTCAATGCTAAAGCAAGGAACTAGTTTTATTTTGGACTGCATGTCCCAGGTTAACTCATTGCATAATATAGTGTTAACTGTCTTACAGATCACACTTAGAATCACAGAATTAGGATTGGAAAGGACCCCTGGAGGTCATCTGGTCCAAGTCCCTGCTCAAAGTAAGCCCAACTTTGAACATAGATCAGGCTGTTCAGGGCAAATTGTGACTGCCTCTGAAGAAGACAGCCTCTCAGTCCGCACTGTTGTAACGCCCCTGTTGCAGGTTGTATTCATTGCTTCTCATCCTTCTGCTGTGCTCCTCCAAATAGAAACTGTCTCTGTTTTCTTTTTAACTACCTCTTAGGCAGTTGAAGGCTATTAGATCTCCCTTAGCTTTTTCTTCCTCAGCTGAATAAACTGGGGTCTTTCAGTGTCTCCTTTTATTTCATGTACTTCACTCCCTTAACCATACATGGAACTTGCTCCAGTTTGTCAATATCTTCCCTATACTAGGCATCCCCAAAATAGGCACAGGACTCCAGGTACAGGCTTACAATTGCTAAATAGAAGGGAATACTCAGTCTTCAACTTGCTCAACACAATCCTGACAAGTTAACCTAGCATGCACTCAACCTTCACTACCCCAAAGTCAAGCCACTGATTGATCTTCAACTTGTCTGTCAGAACCCCCAGGTCCTATTCTGCAGCACTGCTCTCTAGTCACGTGGATTCTAGCCCACAATTCCTTCAAAAACAACATTCATTTTCCAATACACCTTAGCAACATCACAAAATAGCACACAGTTTGTAATTCAGGGGTAGTAAATACATCTCTTGAGCAGAACAGAAAATAGATGATTTGTGGGGGTGCCTGAATTTGCCTGCAACTAACAATTTAGGAAGTATTTAGGCATAATCATATCCCTCCACCTCCTACCTTACTTTTTTTCCCAGCTCAGTATCTGTGGTTTACACTTTGTGTAAGATACCACAACTTTCGCTTTCTCTGAAGCCTCATGCACTAGATGTAGATAGACAGACTGATATCTGGGGTCTAGTGGAGTGAGTGAACAAGGAATAAATATCTGTTACCAGAGTCAAAGGAACCATAAGGGACTTATCATTGCACCATGGTCTCTAACTCTGCGCAAAAGAAAGTTATCTGGTTCCAAATGCCTGGTCCACAGCAGAAGCCAGGGTCTGAGGGGTGAATGAAAGACCAGGAGTTGAGTGTGCATGTGTGCCCACCCCCATCATCCTCTCACTCTGAGTTTAAATGAACAGAGGGAGAAAGCGAAGAAAGAGAACACAACCTGAACAAGAGATGCATACAACTGTGGAAGCAGATACTGCCAACAGGTTTCTGTAACATGGCAGTTTTAATGGAGAGTTGATAATTTTACCAGTTTCACTTTTTATGTTACTCTATCTTGTGCATACTATCTCTGTGTAATAATAAAATACATTTATGATATCTATTCTGTTTGTTCTGACCTTAGATATAATTAACATCCACTCAAAGCAACACCACACTCAAATACTCATGCAAGCTGAAAGAATTCATTACAGATCTAATATTATACCATTCAGTCCGAATAATCTATTTGGTAGGATTTGGCCAATCAGGACAGTATTAAACCAAAACCAATAATTAGTAATAACCTATTGCTTAGTACTTACACCACACTTTACATTTAGAAGTACTGCAAAAAACATTACTTGATTAATCAATTAATCAAGAACCTATAAAATTAGCTGCATTAACTAATTAATTAATCAAGAAGTTATTAAAAGCCTGACTGAAAGGGTATTGATTGCTGCTAGAAATAACAATGCAATTGCAACATTGACAGAATTTCAGAGCTGGAAAACAACAGTCTGCCGATCTATGAGGATTTTCATGCATGGAGCACAGATTTCAGATGCACCTTAAAGGTGTGTGACATGGGAAACCAGAAAAGAGCCAGAATATGTATTGTCAAGCATAAGTTTATGGGATTGTTTGAAACGGCACCACTTTCGAGCACAAGAGAAAAAGCTATGGCTAAGATCCTTGCAAGCTATTTCCATCCTGAAGAAGGTAGTTAAAAATAAGAGGAAACATAGAATGGGTATTTGCCAATTAATTAACTCTGAAGAGAAAATGCTAATGGCTTGCTCAATACACACTGCTCATTGTGATCATGACTCAATTCAGACTGAGAAGGCTTTGCAAGAGCTTTGCCGTTAGCCCGTGACATAAACTTCAGAGGCAGGGGAGACCAAGAGATTCACCCACATATGAACAAAGTAGAAGCAGCACAGACACCTTTCCCATCTCCACTGGCAGGCATGGCATGGAAGGGGCAGGAATGCAATTTCCCCTGAGGGCAGATGGGTTAGAGATCTACTTATTCTTTCCCTCTTACTAATAACCAGACTATCTATTTTACAAGCCAAGTACCTCACCAAGCTATACACTGCAAGACTGTAGCTAATTTCCATAACTTCTCTGATATGATCCTTCTAATTGCTGGGGGTTTTGCCTCACTTTGATCAGGCCAAGTGGTAGCTGAGTTTCATCTGCTATTAGCACACGTGATTCTAATGCTATGGGAAACTGTGAGTGAAAACATCTACACTGTTGACTGACAGAGGGTCTTGTGCACAAGGTTTACCAGAGCTACAGGATGATTGCCCAGGATCCTTCATCTCCCAATCCTACAGTCATACTTCTGATGGGGTATTGAACTGCAATAGCACTACCTCTGACAGAAGGTGTACCTGAGACACTGGATCTGCTCCACCTAGTGATTCCAGAACATGTCAGGCTACACCTTTCAAGATTAAGACTGCTGCAGGTGACCATATAGGGCACTATGTACAGACCACTATATATAGACCATATGTTATCTGCAGGCTACTGCTTGGCGACCATGGCAGTAGAATAGCTGAAGAGTTTCCCATTCTTAAGCTGACTTGCAGTAAAACAGGTTTTCTGTAACAGGATCACTGATCCCCTCCCCCACTTTTTTATTCCAATTTTCACCCCCCTACCTTATATTTTATTAAATTTCAATCTCTCTTTTGTAATAGCAAACAAACAGAAAATGAGAGCAGAATATTATAACCCATAGCATCACAGCTGCTTGAGAGACAGACACACCAGTACAGCTCAAGGGGGGAGGAGGGGAAGCTCATACCAGGTATTGCCTTTCCTCATAAGACAAATATATAGCTAGAAAGAGCTCTTGCACAAGTGAAGAAATCCCTCTGTTTGCTTGGCTCTTGAGGCACAGTACTGGAGCAGCCTACACTTCAACTTAATCGGCATAAAATAGAGTACATTATGGCACTCAGTGTCTCCAAGGGTGACCAGCAGAAACAAATCATACATCCCGGCATGCAAGGGACAAGCTGGTCTCAATCTTTGCACCCTATTCATTCTTGCATATTTTTGTGCATATAGCATTGAAAGAGTCATATGTGTTACAGATGACAACCAAGGTTAGGTGACAGGGTTAGGTGGCTGGGCTGCATCTTGGTGCGAAAGCTGAACAGCATCTCTGTGATGCAGAACAAAGGCCAACATCTTCTATAAAAAACCACAACATTTTCTGTTCCATTTCTCAAATGGAAAAAAAAAAGCCAATTCTGGAAAGCACAGACACAATGTCTTTTTAGTCTAGCTCAAGTGAGTACCTGTGTGGTGTACTGCTGGAGAGGAATCTTTCCTTTCCCTGCTAACCCTAGATCAGTCATTCCCTTTTACATTGTATGGCTCTGGCATCAACTCTACTGCTCAGGAAAAGCCCAGTCTCCCTGCCTGGGATCACTCTTTATACTGGATGTCCATTAATTGCATTGCTTGGAATGATTTGCTGTGGGTTTTCTTTTTTTTATTTTAGCTGCATTATGTCGTGATCTGATGACTGATTGGGTCCTATGAGCAATCATGAACCTGAGCCTATTGCTGCTAGCTTGATAGAGTGTATATCTCTATTTCATATTCAATAATGATGAATGGTCATGGCTTACATTTATATAGCGCCTTTCATCCAGAAAGATCCCAAAGCGCTTTACAAATTGATTTACTGTGCAAACTATGGGGTTTATTCTCCGCTTCATAAGCTCGTATAAATCCCATTGAGTTACTTGCACTTCATCACAGTACTTGGTATTGCCCAAACAAAGCAGAAGCACTCTTTATAATACACCTAGGAGAGAGTCAGGGAACACTTACAAAAATATGCAAGTCTTCAGAACCTCAGTTTCATGTCATATCCAAAAGGCAGAATCTTTAGCAGCGAAGCTACCACGTAACCCTGAGAAAGATCTACTTTCTGCACTACTAACAGGGATTCCTGCAGCAAAGCATGCCTTGGAGAGAACACAACTAAGAGGTGAACCTGCCTGCTCACCTGCCTGCACCCTGAGGCAGAATCTGCTAAAAACAATTGGTTACTTCCATTAAAAAAGCACACTATTAAACAGAAAGCAACTAGCAATTGAACATCAAGAGCCATCAATACAAGCTGCATGAGTTTCTTCTGGGTTGCAGAAGAATGAAACAGGAGGAAGGCTCAAGCAACTTTCCTGACAATAATTTTGAGCACATATTTAGACACTGCATAATGGTCTGCACTAATGATTTGAAACAAATTATCCAGCTGTCTTCTCTATTTAACTTGGAGTGGGGAAGGAAATACACCAGGTACGTGCCTGGCTTCAGCAGCTGCTGTTGTTCTCACCGTGATGACTAGCAAAAAGGATTCCTGGAACCTAGTCTCCGCATCTTCCAAGCCTGGGGAATATAGTGATGTGGGGAACTCATGACTGATGCAAAAGGTAATCACCTCAAGCATGTTTTCCACATTCTCTACTCAGTTTAAAAGCTTCAAAGGATCTCTATGACTCTGGAAGAGAGTCAAGTGAGGAGCATAGAAACAAGTGCAGAAATTCTCAAATAAATATAGTGCCACGAAGGCTGAGCAAGCTCCCAAGTTCCCTTTTTTCCCTGCCATATTACTTCTGCAATGGCTGAAATTTTGAAGTAATTTTGATCAAAGACAAAATCGCATCAAGTTATCCAACAGTTGTGTGAAAGACCTGTCTCCAAAGAGATTTTAACCCAAATTTTTCCTCTGGGAACTCAAAAGGAAATAGCTCATAGATGTTTGAAGGTAAAAGGTATCAATTTAGTGCTAGAATTGCATATAAATTCAGGGTTTGAACACTGCCTTTTCATTCATGGCCTGTCAGACTTAGCATGCTGACATACTACAGCAAGAAGTACAGTTAAAAAGAATATGAAAAGAGAGAACAAAACCTTTCCTCCTTTATTACATTATGGACAGTTTGTCAGCCTCTGTATTAACATTAGATTAAAAAAAGATGACAAAGGTTAAGCCAGGAAAAAAATACTTCTTTTTTGAAGACATCAATATTTTGAAAAATAAATCCAGCAGCAGGATTGACGGTATCAGCCTGAAAGACCCCATGTAACATGTATTCCTGAGGCAAGGGCAAGGGGAATCACACAGAAACATGGGAGGACTTATCCAGAAGTTTCATAACATGTTCAGGCCAATATAGCTGCAGTCAGCTCTAGCAGCTCGCTTGATACCAGTAAAATATTCTGGACAATAAGTGAGTGAGGTTTTAAGGAAGCTGTAGTAGAGATGTCTTCCTCTCTCCCTGTGCTGTGAATGTTCTGTCCATTTCATCTCAGTGGAAATTGGTTACAGTGAATGTCATGGCAAATGGGATGCTGAAGCACAAAAAGCCTTATGAACTTCTTGTGGTATAGACATAGAGAATGTGACAGTAAATGCTGAGGCCAGCCAGATGCAGGGCAGGTGCACACTAACCAAGTGCATGAGACCCCACTAACCACAGTCTGCTCTCTCTGAAGACTGCTCTCCCACTTCAGTGAACAGGGCAGAAGTTCTCTAAATCCATTTGTCATCTATATTTTAAGTGAATACCTCAGTCATACTTGGCACAGCTGCATTTAGCATGTCATTTAAATGGAGTATAATTTTTTTCTTAGATATCTCCCCCCTAATACCTAGAAATGTCACAAACACTAAGAAATTTCCCTTCAAGACATGTGAACTGAAGCTCATGATGTTAAAGAACTGCAAGATGAGGACTACAGCCTGAAGCCTACATCCAATATTCTTCAATTTTATGCAACCACTAAGGTATGATGCAGGCATGTTTCATCAGCATAGCTTTCATACATTGTGGTGGCTAAATTTCAGCTCATTTTTACTTCAATTCAAATATTTCAATTTTACCATCAACTTTACAGTAGATGCTTTGTCTTTGCACGGAGTGAGAAAATTAAGACCATTTTGATACAAATGGCCTGCTTAGCAAGAAGGGAACCCTAAATAGCCTTCTGACACCTGAAAGGAGGCTATTACGATGCAGCAAGGATCTTCATGAATGCACACGGCAGGAGAACAAGAGACTGTGGAACTAATTGCAAGAAGGGAGATTCTGACTGCATATAAGGAAAAAAGTTCTTGTCATAAATAATCAGAGAAAAATGTTACCCAGAAAGACTGTGAAATTCCCATCCTTGGACATTTTCAAGAGCCAGCCTGATATTTCCAGCACACCCTCCTCTGCCTATCTAGCTTTTTTCCCAAGCCCCCTCTCATTTGTTTAATTCTTCTTGTGTCTTATTTTCTGCATGTCAATGTGGGTTCTTTTTCTCCTTCTGGCTTTGATTTCAATAGGAAGGGGGTGAGAACAAGAGTAAGATTCACAGTTCTGGTTTGTAGGATGACCATGGCCTTCAGATGTTTGGAGAAACAAGGACACAGAAGACTGGATCAAAGCCCACAGACCTAAGATAAAGCATTAAGAGGAGAGCAAATAAGCAGTTCCATAATGAGGGTAGGTACTTGCTTGATGCAGACAGTGTTATCAGAATTTAGCTACCAAGCACTAGCAAGCAGTTATTGAGTCCCAGTAAGTTTCCCATTTTTCAGAATGCTGTGATAGTGGGAAAAGTATACTAATGACCCTTTGCCTATTTTAGATCCTTCACTCATTCCCTTCATGCAAGGAAGATAATGGAGCTCCTTAGCCAATAACGTAAAGGCTGTTATGCAGACAAAATACACATTGCCAATAGTCCAGTGGCGGGATTATTATTTTTTTTAAGTTAACACTGGAAGATGTTGCAGGTTCCACTTCTGTTACCAACAAATGTTCAGAAAATAAGTGCTTTTGCATTGGTCTTATTTGGTGGGTTTTGTAACCAACAAAGACTTACTAACTCACGAGATCAAAGCCAACATGAGTATCAGACTAGACTGGAAACAAACTCCATGCTTTCAGAAATCCTGACAGATTACCAAGTTCAGGAAAATGAGTTCATCCCACTTGAGAAGACACTGTTCAATCTAACAGTTCAGCAAATAGCTGGAAAGATTTTATGAGATTTGAGCCTTACAAAACTTGCTAAAAATGACAGGACATCTCCTCAACATTGACAAACAGGTTGACAAGAAACCCAGAAAGCAATTGCAAATTAAGGAAATGACATCAAATTAATGAAAGCAACAGGGTCAGAGTTCATTTCCTGGCAAAATAACTTTCCACCTGACAAAAATGCCAACATAAATGACACAGATTGGACCTTTACTCAGCTGCAAAGCCAAGGACCAAAAAATGCCAGAGACTGAATCTTCCTGATCTAGGAGTATCCCATCTCTTCACAGCAGGAGATTAATGCACAGGGGCAGGGATGCCAGGGAAGCCTGCATCACTTTCCAAAGCTTTATTTATCCCAAGGATAAAGAGAAGATTCTGGCAGCCCTCTGCATGCATCAGTCTAACCTTGTTCACCAGCTCTGAGCTCACATCAATCATATCAGCACTGTAAAAAAGGAAGAAGACACAGGCAGCAGTTTTGGAAATGGAAATAAAGTCTTTTAAAAGCTTTGCAAGAAGATGACAACTGCCAGGGCTCAAAGATCTTAATTTTTGCACACACAAATAAGAATAAAGTAATGTGGCACAAAACTTTCAGGCTTCTTGGTCTTTGCAAGCAGATCAGTTTGGATCATGGAATCACTGAATCATAATTCTATCCTATCATAGGATAGAATATAACAGTGCTTCACGAGTCTAAAACATCATTGTCTCTGCCTGTAGGCAGTGCCTCTCATTTAGCTAACACCCTGTAGCTCCCCAGAGATGGTGTGATATGAGTGCACAGCATCCAGAGCTACATGTCTTTTTAAGCCCTTTTAGCTGAGTAAGATATGACAGTACCCAGGACCCTATTAAAGAAGGAAGGAAGTTCAAAAAATATATGAATCAGGGCCTGGGAAATCAGTGTTATACAGAAGCTTGTTACAAAAGAAAACTACTGTGCTCCTGGGGCATTTTCCTTACCAAAACAAGCAAGTGCCAGAAAACATGAGTCCTATTTGTATAGGAAAACACACCATCCCCTTTAGACTCCCAGTGTGGAGGAGGATGTAGAATCACAGCATCCCCCTGCGAGCCCTCCCTCCCTCTCACCCACCATAGATATACAAGGCTAAGTTGATGAGCTGGTTCAGCTTAGTGTGAAATGTGTTACATTTTCCCCCCAGCTGCTTCCTGATTGCAGTATTTACTTTTAATCTCCTCTGCCTCAATGCCCGATAAAAACTTTGTCACATTAGATGGTGACAGATGGGGAAGAGAAGGGGGGGATCACTGCAAG
Source organism: Forpus xanthops (assembly GCA_032466535.1). Lineage (NCBI taxonomy): Eukaryota > Metazoa > Chordata > Aves > Psittaciformes > Psittacidae > Forpus > Forpus xanthops. Next base: position 29,325 of record JASSUY010032732.1, read on the forward strand.
GGAACGTCCTGGCTTCCCAATAATTTTTCACAACACCAATTATGTCCTTCAGTGCTTCCCGGCATGTGCACCCATGTCAGCAGAGAAGGAAATAGAAAGGCATAAATAAAGACAAAACCAGGCACTGCATGGCTTTAATCTGCAGAATAACATTTCTCATTTAGGTGAAATATTGTTGGATTCTTTCCTGTGCTGGAAATGGAGACACAGACACATATATACAGAAACACAGACGCACAGAGTTCACAAAGGCCTTCCTTATGCGTGAACACTACTGTCCTCACGAGCAGCTCTCTGGCATTATGAACAGAAAAGTGAAGGCATCTCCTGCTTTCTGAAAGGTATCTCTGTCCAAGAAGCCAAATCTTGTACTCTTTAATCCAGCCTCCACTGACTAAATGGAGGTAATGTGAAGATTCTTATGTTACGGTATCAAAAAGTTCTTAGAAAGTATAGGAACACAACATATGAGGCAGTACTTGAGGCTGCTGGCAAATGTAACTTTCAAGGCTAACCTTGGATGACACTACATTTGGCACCTTTAGATGTCAACCCAAGGTGACAAAGGAAAACTTTTTGAATCTGGTTTACTTCTTGCTCAGGTCTCCAAGGGAAATGAAATGCAGTAGTAAAAAACTTCATTGGTGCAGATATATATGGCAGCAGCTGAAGGTAATTGTGGAAGCAAAGAGAGAGGGAGCCAGGATGAAGGTCAGAGATGGGTTTGACCAGTGCTAGGATTTTTCCAGTCCTACCAGGACAAAAAAACCCTTACATTTTGTTTGCCTTTTCTATAAATATTCAAGAAATAAGGCTTTATGTACCTTCTTTGTGAACAGGGAAAAAAAAAATCAAAATATAGCAATTCCCAAGATATTTTTTTCTGTGAACTAAAACCACAGCTACTGCTCTCACCTTGACAATCCTGGCTCAGTCCCAAACAGGAACAAGATTTCAGTGACTTCCATTCCAAGCAGAATGGACAGGCAATGCCTCAGAGGAGTACATAATGAAAGAAGAGCAGCTGCTCTATGGGATGATGTAAGTGTAGCAAAAGGAATGATGGAGAGGAGCCTCAACTGGAACAAAAGGAAAGGGTAACTTCCCTAACAAGTGAAGCATATTACAATGGTGTACATGAATGTTGACAGATAGGGCACATTCAAGTATCTTCCATTAGGCCAGAACTTGGCCTGCAAGAGTCTTGGTAAGAAAGTAAAATGAGCAATCTCTAGGCTCCGAGCTAGAAGATTCAGCAGATATCAGGCAAAGGGCTGTGAGCCACAGAAGTGATGAAGAGTCCACTGATAGAATAAACTATGCTTTATAAGAAGCCAGGGAACAAATGGCTGGAGCTAGAACAGAAAAGACAAGGCAAAGGAATGAGAAAGAAATAAGTTCTTTAGCCATAGATTTGCTCTACTGAGAATAGCTAACCAGTAACAGAAACCTTATGGTCTTAAAGTGTTGTTATGGTTGTGCGTGACTAGATTTCAGCAGTCATGTCTGCATTTACATAACTGTCAGTATGGATGTATTATAGGCAAATTTACAGGTCTGATTATGCCAGTGAAACTCCCCAGAAGCTCAACTACAGTAGGCTTAGCACGATGTTATAGCAGCAAACAAAAATGTCCTTTTCCCTACAGACAGAACCAGTGAAGACACACAGGCCTCTGAAGAACTTGTTGACTGAAAAGGGCATAAACTGGCAGTCCTGGACCAGCCAGACCTCAGTGGATGTAGGAGCAAGAACAGCCACTTACAAAAAAAGTTAGTATGAAGACAAAGAAATGTCAAGACAAATAGATTAAAGGAGAAGGATAAAACTCAGATCTGAATAATTTTTAAAATCCTGTTGCTTTCCAATGGATAAGAGCTGAAGGCTAGGAATTGTGCATGGGCCGTATCCCTTAGGATCCTCTAAGAAACATCTTTGGTAGAGCTGCTAAAAAAATAGCATCATGTTTGCAAATAGATATAGCAGACAATTGCTTTGGTGGGGTACCATGTCCTAAGGTGAGATTCTTTGTTCCTTCCCATTTTTATAAATATATCAACCCAAATCACTTGTGGTTGACTAACTGATAAAGATTCAAGAAACTAAAACCTAGAAACATCCAGATTATTTGCTTTCATCTGCTTTCATCATTTCTCCAAATTAGTTCCTCAGCAAAGTAATATTCTCAGCTCTTCACTGCAATATTTTTGCAGCCCCAATGAGGGTGTTTCTACAAAAAGAAGGGAAAAAAATACGCAGACAGCTACTGTCCTAATGTAATTTGATCTAAAAGTATCTTTTTCTTAGGAGAAGAGATGAATCATGTTTTATTTCTCTGATTCTCCCTAGAGATTGCCTACCAGTTTTACTTGAATTTGTTCTTATTTGCAAATCATGTTAAAGGAGTAGGACTGTCCTAGGAATCTAGGCAGAAGAAACATTCCCCTACTTAATTTTGGTGTTATTTCTAAATAAGAGGGATAAGAAGCCCATACGCAGAGTACTCTCTCTCTTCTTCCATCCCAATTTTATCAAGCAATACTCATGCCACAGTTTCTCCTCTCTGTTTAGCTGTCTTACCTTCAATGCTTTAGCACATGTTCAAAGGCTTTTTGACCCTCTATCTTAGAGCTTATTCTTAGACTGAATCTACTTAAGCGCAATGACCAAGACTTAGAGAATTCCTGATAAGTATGTACATTTTTACATTCTCCACTTCTCAAAAAAAAAATCAGTTTTTCCTTCATTTAGGCACAATAAAATTCCTAATGATGGGAGAAAAAAAACTGCCAGACACTCAGTGACTGTGTTGCTGTGCACCAGGACTCCACAAGCCACCCCATTAACTTCAGTCTCTAGAGAAAAGACAGGAACTCAGCTTCAGTGTGCACTCAACTTTGCTCTGCCCTGATTTTTCTTAGTCAACATCATCAGTTCCTCAGGGGAAAACTCCAGCTCCTGAAAATAACACAAAATTCACTTGGTCTTCTCTAACCACATGGTTCAACATAGTAACACAAGGAAGCAAAGTAAGCTAACCTTCCAAGCTAAAGATCTCTCTGCCCAACCCAAAGCATTGCAGATTCTATGAACAATGTGGTGATTATATTACAGCGCTTTTCACACCACCTCACCAAGTAGGCTGAGGTGCACAAAAAGACACACTGGGAGGGGATGTAGCCAGGACAGCTGAACCCAGTTGACCAAAGGGATATTCCATAACATGTGACATCATGCTCACCATATAAAGCTGAGGAAAGGAGGAGGAAGAGACAGATGTTTGGAGTGATGGCATTTGTCTTCTGAAATAACTGTTACAGGTGATAGTCTTGCTTTCCTTGAGACGGCTGAACGCCTGCTTGCCAATGGAAAGTAGTGACTGAATTCCTTGCTTTGCTTTGTTTGCACACATGGCTTTTGCTTTACCTATTAAACTGTCTTAATCAACTCATGAGTTCTCCCACTTTGACTGTTGCAAGTCTCTCTCTGAACTTGACAAAGGGGGAGTGACTGAGCAGCTGCCAGCTGGGGTTAAACCATGACAAAAAGGTATTCAGGAATTAACAAGTATGCTCTTCCTTTGCCTGCTGTATGAATGTTTGCAGCACTTAAGCCTGCACCTTCTCAGGGAACTTGTGTTTTATAGCTGGCAAAATGCCTGTCAAGGTACTTGCCAGCAGTGGTACAAGAATACAGTCTATATTTTTTCTAGTAGTCAGCAAGTCCCATCAGCTTTCCACAACAGAGATTTGCAGAGGCCTCTTGGAAGTTAGATAAGAATTCCCAAATCACCTTCTCTTCAGTCATTTTGAACAGTCCATCCCTAGTTTACACAATTCAGAGCAATGACAAGGGAAAGTAGTTTTGCCTGACCCTTGCAATCTCAAAATCACGGGATGTTTACCATGGTCCTGTGAGAGTTCCCATGCTTTTCAGTATCAGCCCAGCCCCAAGGTGCTCACTGCGTTGCAGTGACAGCCACAGCAGTGACATGCAGTGGGCAACCAAATGAGCAGAATAGTGAACAGCCCACTGACCCTTGTTGAATGGGTCTCATTAAAATTTCCAGGCCCCAGTGAAAATTGAGCGGCACTGACTCAGAGTACACAAGGATTCCTATCAGCACTTCCAGTCTGCCTTTTCATTCATTTTCATAATCATCCCCACTTGATACCTGCCCTTCCAAAGGAAGCATATGCAGGCTTGAAAACATTGGCAGTACTTTATTCAGCTGGCACTTTTGAGGTATTTAATACAACATATAATAATTCCTGACAATGAACAAAAAGCAACATTCTCCCTGCTCTACACAACATTGAAGTCAAATACTGTATGCCTGCATCATCCGCACTAATGGTTTTCAGCTTACAGTCTGCAGGCAACCATGATCCCTCAAAATACTTCAAGAGAACCACAAAAGACATCTACAAGAAGCAACGTCATTGTCAGAAGGCTCAGTTTCACCATACAGGAGCACACACATCCATGGAAGTGTTTCAGAGGTCCACAAACAAACAAAAAAACCAACCAAACAAAAGACTGAGAGACATCATAAATGTGACAAATGCTACAGAAATATTTTAGCTGGACTAATGAAGAGGCATTGGCATGTGGACACCATTACTAGATTTGCTGTGAAAGTCCTTAGTGATAGTACATGAAATTTCTTCTCAGTAAGTTTTATTGATTTATGATAATAGTTGTTTATAAAGCATCCCTATTATTTTGCTTCAAAGAATTTCTTATTTTCTTAAAAGATGACAACTTATTTAGGAAGAAATCCCAATGATGTTTCATGTGCTTCTCAAAGTCTTTGTAGCAGCTTCCCCTTCTGTTCTGCAGAAATTTTGTATGAATAGCAACATATTTATTGATGAAAATAATGCAACATGGCATCAGAAACTAAGAAGAAACACCACAGAAAACAACTGGATATGATCTGTGGATCTTAAGTGACCACTGAACTAGAGCTGAATAGGAGGGCGCCATTATGACACAGTTTTATCTCGAAGACTGCACTCTGCGCCTGGACAAAGAACAAGCAGCAACCTCAGAGGATTTCACAGGGTACAGCAGTGAGCTAACTCAGATGAGCAGGTCTGAAATATTAACATTAGGACCTAGGCCCTCCACCCCTCACGTCAGATAAGAAAAACTCCACCTCTTTAAAGAAGTTTCAGAAGAAAGTTTTGGCCACACATTTTTGTCCACAGCTAGTTAAAAGATATGATTTTGAGCCCTGTGGAAGCAGAATAGGGGCCCTTTTTGCTTCTCAGGGTTTGTGAAGGCAAGGGTAGTGGGTTTCAGAAAGATTATCCCACAGTTCAAACTCATTAATGAAAGAAATAAATTAACCAAGCTCATTTTTCAGGGAATTCTTGTGTAAACTGGAAATTTTCCAGTCTGTGAGCCCCACTCTGTGCTAACCCATAAATCACAGCAAGCAGGTTGTCTGTATAGTGAATGCAGCCACGTTCAGAGACAGGGGGGGCGGAGAGGTAGAGGAACTAGCATATGTTCATGGAGAAAAAAACCTATAAAAACAAAACAGGAAAAAAAGAATACCTCCCTTGCCCATCACTGGAACAAAGTAAAAGGCTTGGCCTCAGGCACTGGAACATACGTTGCCTGCAAAGAGCCCCCCAAACCAGGGGAAGGCACCTGAAACAGGTCAGCTTTTAATTGAATACAATATTAATTACTGCGTGCACCATTAACGGTTTGTGGGATTTGACTAATTAATGTAATAGTTTCTGAGTCACGCTCATTAAATATGAAAATTATGCTGGTGAAAGGTATCGGTTTCATTATCAATCTTGTATGGACAGGAGTGGGGGTGGGGAGAGGGTGCAGTGGAAAGAGTCCCACCCCAAGATGTTGTATTATTAGCTCTCTCCTCTTGGATTTGGTTCAGGTGGGCAGAAGGAAGAGCCAAAGTGAAAAGAGGCAAGAACAGGAAGCATTACCTAGTGTTTGGAAGTCAGGACCCAAAAGCTATCCGGCTCTGATTGAATGTACACTTTTGTATAGTGGATGGAGCTATCTGTCTGCATGCAATTTCAACTAGTTGTTGTCAGTTCCTACCATACTGTTTAGTTTCCTTCATCTCCTGGAACAAGCATAATGAGAGAAACCGATGTCATGGGGTATTTCATTCATTAAACCATGTAAAGCATGTGGTAGTTCCAAAGCAGTAGAGTACAGGGAAGGTAACTGTCACTGTTAAAAGCTAGTTTCAGAACTTAATTATGCACAAAGGATATGTTGAGAGTTACTGCCCTGAAACACACCCCTCACATGGGGCAAAGCTGTTACAGAAGGAGGACCAGAGATGTTATACCTCTCATTCATATCCAGCAGTGCAGGATAGAGGCAGCACTGATGTACTCCAGAGGAAACTGCCATCAGACCTGTATAGGAAGAAGAGTCACCTGCATGCAGGACCTCCAGGCAAAGAAAGGAAAGGGACATCAGTGCTCTAGGGTCCCTTTGTGCCTTACCCACCAAGGGAACAAAATGCAGAGGTCACATTCTAGACTGAAATCTGAGAATAAGTACACAGCTGAGACAGGAGGAGGGCAGAAAAAATCCTCAAGAGTAGGACAAATGTCTAACATCGCATAGGGGGGCCATTATTCCAAGGATCATAGAAAGAGGTAGGATCACCACCCTGTTATCAACAATGCATAAATGCTGCTTAGGGAGCCCTACAGGAGCAGGAGGAGCAGAGATAATACCAGTGCTACTATTTTTGTAGCAGTTCGCCTGACTGATTCTTAACATACTTGGCACATGCTACAGGAGCCGAGGGGAAAAGGGATAGGAAAAGGGCAAGAAGAGGGCAATAGCACACATGCAAAATCCAAGAAACAACTCAAAGCCCTGATACTCCTTAAAAGATAGGGGAGTGCAAGCAAGCAGTAAACCTGTTAGAAAGGAAATCGCATACGCTATGGTAAGGTTTTTATCACTTTGTCAAACAAGCAATGGCTGATTTACTTTTTCTTCAAAATAGATGCTGGTGTTCTTTCTAAATAGCACTAGCTTGCTAGGAATTTGTGGCTGAGCTTGCTAAGAGCTGGTGAGATTGTACACGGCCCGTTCTTATTTGGGCTTATAATATAGGCAACCATGACCAGTCTGCAGGCTCCTGTACTGCATCTAAGGCATTATCCCTTCTCCACTGTACATCTTCAGCCCAGCTGCTTACACATAAATGTTCCTTCATACTCCAGGCCCCATGGTCCAGTACTGAGCAAGGAAGGCAAGTAGATACAATTAGTTCTGCTTCATATAGGAACTATGAATGCCATGGGCTCTGAGAAAGCTAGAAAATTTGGAGGGTTTCTGATATAATTAACTCCAAACTTTTGATTAAGATGATGGCAGGGCTCTTTGCAGCCTTATTAAGGAGGCTACATTTGCTCTCCATAACAAGACAAATAATCATTTATGGAGTGAGATCAAGTACCTCCTGTGATTCAAATCCTATACCAAACAAAGAAGAACTCTTCTGCTCTGGAACAATGCCCCACACAGATGGCATTTTCTGGTCCTCCTTTTTCCAGGTCACAGTGTTTCACTAAACTCCTTCCCACCTATTTTGAAGATGCTTTGAATTTTTAATCCACATTCACCAAAACAGCCAGAGCACTGCTGCCCTACAAGCTGCTCTGGAACTGGATGAAGGTATTATGGTTACACTTTTGTGTATGTTTTAGGGATCACAAGAAGGTTTAATTCATACTGCTCTGCCTCTTACTTTGCCAAATACAGTTCATCCTATGCTTACAGAGGTCTTTGTATGGACCATTCATCACAGTGTTTAACATGAAACATTTGGCCCAGGAAGCCTCTAAACTACTGCCTTACTAAGGACTGCTGTTCTCCCAGAAGTATGCAATAGTGCCATTGTCAAACAGGACACCAAGCTATGTAAATTCTCATTCAGACTGCTGCATGCTGCCATAATTCCCACCAATTTTGTCAGTGTGGCTAGAGAGGACAGAAATGGAAACTTTCCCTACCAAGGGCAGAGGTACTTTCCTCTAGGAAGAATGCTGAGGAACCATGCTCAGCCTCTTCTCACTAGCACTGTAAAAGCTCACACTTATATTTTAGCTTCACTGACTGCATTCTTTACACACTAATTTGATCCTTTTCAATTCCTTTCATTCTCCACAACATTTCTCCTACATATGTGCTTATGAAATAGTGAGGACTTCCCAGACTGGTGTAAAGGTCAGGATTCCGTATACAGAAGTCCAGGTTGGAAAAAGAAATCCCATACCCATGACAGAGCAGGTCATACTAGGGGGAAAACCTTTGCAGCTGTGAAACTAGCCAGATTGCAGTTACATAATCAGTCTCCTGTATCTCACATAACTTTAATAATATGAGTTCAGTATTTAATGAATTAACTTTGTTGTGATGTGCTGTCATTGCCTATTACTTCTTTCATTTTTGATGTTTCTGTAGCTCAGTGTCTCTCTGAATGGAAGTCAGTATTCCCAAATGAACATGGCAGTAGACATTTTCAGCTTCAGTTACAAGAAGAGAATGAAGTGAAAACATACAAGATAAAGCTCAGTTAAACTTTAAAGCAGATAAGCACAGCTATACTGAAGCTACAGCAAATGAAATTATTACTTAAATATCAGTCAAATGCAACACCACTGCCTTTGGAATAAAGTCCCACCAGACATCAAACCAGAACCATCAAAGAACAGGAGAAGTTGGTTGTTTTTTTATGTGTTTTTGTTGTTTTAGGAGGTTTTTTAAAAGGCATTCTCCTCTACCCTATCACACATTGCAATTATAGGTATGTGTCAGCACCTGCAAACAAATATATTTAGGAGATCATATCTAATTGCTGCCAGTATCTAATGCAATTGTTACATTGCACAGACTTAATTTATCATAGCATGACAAAAGTTGCATGTATCTAAGCAAAGTTAACTACTTTACTCATCACCTCCTCTTCTCAATACCAGAACTGAGAGGATAAATTCAAACTGCCTTAGATTCCTCCTCAAAACTTTATTCTGTGCTTCTCTGGATAAAAAGAGGACAAGAATTGGTCAGTGTAAAACACACAGTGTGGTGAAGCTAAGGAGGAAACAAAAAAACCAAACCAAAACACAAAACCCCACAGACAACCAAGAGGGTTGTTTGTTTGGGTTTGTTTTTATTTACTGTAAGAACTTTCAGGTTTAAAACAAGTGTCAAAGTTCTGCGGTTGTAAGCTGCACAAGACAGTTTCATTTTTCCAAATAAAAATAGATTAAGAAAATATCAAAGGGATTTTTGAGTTTCTCCTTTATCAGTCAGCCTAGCAGTTTTACTCACAAAGCATTGCTTGAGTGGTTCTTCTTGTCTGAAGACTTTGAATGGTTGCAGAACAGTATAGTACAGAGACCAACAGTGAGTTCTCCAGGGCACAGAAGACAGTGACAGAACTAGGAATACAAGCCCACAGCTGTGACATTAAAGCTAAAACAAGCACATAATTCTGAGCACAGGGATAAAAATAATGTCCTACTGTTGAATGATGATTTGCAAGCAGAAACACATCAGAATTACTGCTCTAGAGAATTTACAGTGCACCTGTGACAAAATTCTTAAAGAAACATATTGATAGATGCAATTTGAGGTATATATGTACCAGGTTTGGTCTCCTACTTGCTTGGGCAAGCTGATTATCGGAATTTCAATATGGGAAGGATATATTGATCACGTAATGTGATTTATGAACTTATGCAAGGAACGGTCTGTCCCAGCAAGAGCAGACAACTTTGAGTAGAGTAGTACACTCTAAGCCAGATCTCTAGAGAGAAGCCTTCACACTGCACAAGCATGAGGTATAAAACAAAATCTAAGACAGGGAAGCAAGCCAGAGCCAGTGGGTCTGCAGTAAGTACAGTTTGCTGCCCCATGCAAGTCAGACAAAACACCATTTGCATCTAAGTTGTTAGCAGCATAAGAAAAAGCAGAGTTCACTTGTATCTAATAGCTTCTTCTGCTGGTGGGGAAACCCTAAGTAACAGCCATTAGTAGAGCAAAGGCATTAGGAAGAAACTGAGGCTTCTCTTAAATGTTTTGCTTTTTTGTAACATTGTTTTGAACTACCTAACTCATGTAGCCTTTTGCCTAGTAATATTCAGTATCTGGGCAGAAAATTAAGAGAGCAAGCATTCCTTGCCAAGTTGAAAGTCCTTGCACAGGGCTGACTGGCAGCACTCCCTGAACTAACCATCCAGCAGGAATAATGAGTTCTCAGAGATTTGGGACATATGTTTTCTACCAAACTAAAAAGTCAGATTTAGGGCAAGATTCCAAGAATTAAAGGGTAGCCTCCCTCACAAGGCACAAGGCAGCACTTCAGTAAACAGAAAGCAGAGCACAGAAACAGGCAAACAGAAAGGCAACTTACAATCAGATCTATTCCCACTTCTAGAAGTTGTTATGTGATGGCCCTTTCAGATGGAGCTTTCACTCAAGTCAGTTCTGTACGCCATAGACTGAAAGTTTAACACCCTTGGTGGCTGGGCCTATATGGAATATCTTCAGAGGGGAGCACCCTCGTCTGCAATTCTCTTCCATTGCCACTCCCACTTCATTTTTTTCCAACAAACCCACCTCCAAATAGCTTCAGACAGCAAATAAGAACATGGCAAATCACTACATATATTTGCAGGAATAGGTCTTCACATGTAGAATCCAGAAAGATCTTCCCACAACTAGTTCATAAAGGACACACCACTTCTACCAGCTGCATATTTTCTAGGGATTTGTCCAGTCTATTTTTATATTTATGCCAAGCAGCAGAGATAGTGTCATTTGCCTTGAGAAACTGTTTTGCTGTCTTTGGTCCAAGATTTTTCTTTAGTTCCAGTATCTCTCCCAAAACTTGCCAGAAAGGATCAAATGTTAGTGGGATCTTAAAACATTCAGCTTGCTTGCAGATTGAATGCGCTTTCTCTCTCAAGCCACCAATCAGTTCTTTGCCTTCTCTCTATTCTACATGCTAGCAAAAGGGACAAGTAGTAGCAGCCATTCAGGAAAGCAGTCATATAAGGCAGACTTGATCTGAAAGAGATCCAAGGAATACTCCTTTCACCTGTTCACGCAACAGTATTATTATCACAGTAACATATACTAGCACCTCTGCACCCAGCCAGGTGTGCTCTCCTTAGGTTCAGAAATCCCAGTCCTGTACACCACTCAAACTGTGAGGAGCAACACTACACGTCAGAACTGTGATGCTGGGGACATGATCATACTTCTCTGGTTTGGCCCCCATTTAATTACACATTCCCGTGGCAAAATGGTAGCCTCTGCCCATCAGGATCCTTTCAGAGAAACCAGCAAGAGGCTTTCCTGACTGTGTGCTGCTGTGAAAAGCTATGTGCATCATTAACACAAGCAAGCCTCCAGCTTCACCATTAATCACCAGCTGGCTTGACACCTGCGTCCTGCAGACAGCCTTCACTGAAGAAAGTTTGCAGCTGGCCCAGATCTGTCTGAGCTTCCTCATACCACCAACTATCTCCACTCTCCATTTGTCAATTGTAAGTGATAATTTCCATTCAATCTGATACATAATATAAGAATATAAACAAATGCCTCTGGCTGTATCATGGCTGCGATCACCTCCCTTTATAGCCATCATTTATTATAGGCAGACAGGTGGCCGTTCGGCGGAATGCCGAAGAGGCTCTCATCTGGACAACCACCAGGAAACACATTCACATTTACATTCTTCCCAAGCAGAAAGGCAAAAGAGACATGTGATTTCTGGAAAAAAACTTTTCTATGCTCCAAAATTTCTTCCTTTCCCAGCTACGTAAAGTCCCAGGAGCAAGTCTCAATATTACCAGCCTAACCCATCAGCGACCACTACAGTTCAAATTTAAACTTACTTAGAATTTTTGAAAACAGGGAGGAGCTCTGGGGAACCTTTGCTCCCAGTTGCTTAATTTTATGTCTTATAGTTTTGATACAGGATACATGGGTTTTCTAAATACTGTTTTACTTCACAGCTGTACACAATACACCAAGACAGCAGCAGCTTTGTTGCTCAAATGGAGTTTGAAAGAAGTCCTATTATCTACTACTGCTAGGCACGTGTAGTGTTTCATTTCAAAAATACCTTGAAGTTCACATATGGGAATCATTCCACCTCCCTTTAAAACACTATCGCCTCTAAAACAGATACCTGTCAGGTTACTTCACAACTCAGGCAGCAACAGTCAGGACAGAAAGTGAAGAGTATTGCAATAACAGCTCTTAGAAAACACAGAATATAATTAACACATCTGTCAAATTTAACATCAGCTCTTGTGTCAACACAAAAGGACCTCTGCCTTAAACTGCCTCTGAAACACAGCAATCTCACAAGCACAGCATGGTCAGAGATCAGTGCAGGGTATTAGTTCAGAACAGAATTGCATAATCACAGGCTGAGCAAGTCCCTACCAGCAATTCTGAGAGTAGGAGCTGGGCTCCCCATGTAGGCCCTGATACTGGTTAACTTATTGGAATGCAGGAAAACAGAGATGTAGAAGTGCTGCAAGGACAGAGCAAAGAAGACTGGAGTAGAAGAGTTGCTGAAAGATCTTTTCATAGCTTTAAACATTATTTACTAATGATCATTCTCAAGATTGGAGTTCATATTGATTGTTACAGCAAAATGTGCATTATTGAGTGCATACTAAAAAACAGACCAAAAGTCCATCACAACACCAGATATTCTGTCACAGCAACACCAGATACTTAGGAAAAATAGGCCATCTTCTCCAGGTATACTCTTCTAGCACCCAGTCTTTTAAAGAATTCATAAGGCCAAAGGCTGTATTTAAACTATTGCATTTATTAGCCATCAATGGATTTGAATACCTAATCTCATTTATATTCTTGGTCACCCACGACATCCTCCTCTCCCTCTCACTCTGTTAGTCTAACAGCTGCACTCATTTGCCCTTGCTTTGCAACAGGGTGATGAATTCCATTCCTTAGAGTAAGAAGTTGGACAGTGAAGTTAAGCAACTTAGCTGCACTAAAAGGGGTATCTAAAACCCCTGGGCTTTCAGTTTAGTGCTTAGTCCAATAGATGGAGCTGTACCTCATGCATATGGCTGTGCTCATGACCAAAGGACACAGTAGCTCCTTCCCAGAGGTACCAGCTGAGAAAGACGCAGTGGCTGGGACTGAAGATGTAGACAGATGCATGCCAGAGATAAAGGCCCTGCTGACACTACTTTTATGATGGTAGTTTGCTGAGGCTGTTATACTACACAGAACTGGAACCCAAAGGCCGGTTTGCAGCAAAATTGGGAGAAATTACAGTGGTTTTGACCCCAGCAGTCGGTTAATAGATGTGCAGATACTGTACAATAATTTCACTATTTAATTGTAGGACTCTTCCAAGTATGGAACCTCCAGCCTTTAAGGTAGGCAGCAGCAGTGGCGCTGTAGGTGAGAGTTACATGTGGAACCCAGAAGCAAGTGAATAGACAAGCATTAGGAGTGTCTCCAAGCAGGAACACACCAAATCTAGATTGTTTTAAAAGTGCTGGGGAAGCCTGAGACAACCAAGACATGTGCAACATGGTTGTTGCTCCACCAGCTTTTTAATAAAACCATTGGTCCAGACAGCCCTAGTCCTGGTTCAAATTTGAATTCTGGAGGCAGGAAACAGAGACAGGATCAGACCCCTCTTCTGGGGACAGTGACAACTGGGAATACCCAGCTGTAATTAACCTAACTACTGAAAGGAACCTAACTGTAATTAATCCAAACCTAACACCGAATAGAAATTAGTCCTGGTAATTGATAAACAGTGAGTGTAGCTACTGGGCAGTGATGGGTGGATTGCACCTCTGTGTCTCTCTGGGATCTCCGGCATAAGCAGCAATGAAGCATTTTCTAACCTATACTCCTTCGCTTCCACAAGGCAGCTTTCAAAGCAGCTGGACTGCATGCATGACTATATGCGATCTGCCTGCACAGCTCTCCCCAGCCATAGAAAAGGGAAGAGAGAGATCCAGGAAAGGCAGGACCACATGCTAGAAAAGAAAGCCACTACCAGAACCATTCAGCCCAAATGCTCACAGATCAGGCAGGCTCACAAAAGCACCTCAGAGGGGTCACTGGTTTGGTTGACAGGTTCATTGTCAAATTTCCTCTTTACCCATCCAAAAGCTGTCTTTCCTGTGCACTACCTGTGAAACGTATATTTCAAACACACTATTTCAGCACATGACAAAACAGTCTAGCTCTGGCTGAGAACTGCTTTGCCAAAGAGACAGCAAATGATAGAACCCATCCATTACAGACGAGAGCCCCATTTTGTATAGTTGCTTGATTTCTTTTCAAAGGGTTTTATATCTGCTCCTTTCCAGCTTTATTGTTTTCTTATTCTGATATTTCAAACCACAGTAAGAATTCATGACCTGTGACAATAACTATTTTACATACTGGCAACTGAAAGCTCTTGCAGGCCGTCCCCAAATTAATTACCTTTGCCACGATTACAATTTTGGGAGTGTTTTTGCTTTCTGTGGAAACTTTTCTGTTTTTAATTAAAAATATAAAGAGCTGCCACAGTGCTCTGTAGTGGTGGTCTAACTCCACACCAAAACTTCTCAGGGGGCAGTCAAGTTACATCAAAGGAGGCATAACCCACCACAAAAAGCCTAGCCTAGTGAGAAGAACATGAGCTGCAATTCCCAGGAAGAAGCATTTCACTGTTCAAATGTACATAGTTATTTTGCATTGCAGTTTGCATAGAAAATTAAACCTTCCCCTCACACTTCCATGCTCTTCTCCAAAGATTTTCCCTTAGATAAAACAGCCAGTTTTTTCAAACTCAGCTTGCTGCCTAGCTCCAAAATTTGTGTATTTCTGCAGTAATCTGTGACAGAGGCAACCAGAGCTGAACACAGTACTCTAAAACTGTCATTCTATTTTTGTATTATTTATAGTCTATAATTTTTTCAACTGGCACTTGAATGTTTTAAAGTATGAATGAAAAATACAAGCAAAATTCCAAGAATTTTTGGGTTTGGTTTTGGGTTTTATTTTTTTTTTGGGGGGGGGAGGGTGTCTGTTGTTGCTTTTTTTTTTTTTTTTTGGTCAGTT
>JASSUY010032733.1:0-21053 GCA_032466535.1 Forpus xanthops
CAACCCATTCCAGTGCCTCACCACCCTTACAGGAAAGAATTTCTTCCTCAGATCCAATCTAAACTTCCCCAGTTTAAGTTTTTGCAATTTGCACCTTGTCCTTTCACTACAGTCTCTGATGACCAGTCCCTCCCCAGCATCCTTGTGGACTCTCTTCAGACACTGGAAGGCTGCTATGAGGTCCCCACGCAACCTTCTCTTCTCCAGGCTGAACAGTCGTGACTTTCTCAACCTGTTTTCATACAGGAGCTGGTCCAGTCTATTGTTCATCCTCGCGGCCCTCCTCTGGACTTGTTCCAACAGTCTCATGTCCCTTCTGTGTTGAGGACACCAGACCTACATACAGTACTCCAAGTGAGGTCTCACGAGAGCATGAAAATGTCTTTCAGTTGGTAAGGGCAGATGTATAACCAGGCTTTGATGGGATCTTCTTGTAGGCATTTTGATCTTTTTACTGTTCATATTAGACACGCTCAATTTAGCCTCACTTGGTATATTAGAAAGAGTTTATGCTTAATAGAGAAAAGGACTTTTCTATTTCTTTTATGGCTCATAATAATCTCCAGTGTCATATTTCTCCCTGGACACTGAAATAAAGGCCTCAAATCTTGGGAACTTTATCAAGGTTTCCAGTGTTCTTATCCTTACCATTATCTGAGGCTCAGATGTTTCAGAACCAGAGTGGACAGCAAAACCACTGTCAGCAATTGCAATTTAATTATAAACATAATCTTTAAGAAATAATATGTTTATGCTTAACATGTATTTCACAACACAGTGAAATAGGCAACTCTCCACAGTGCACAAAAGAAAAAAAAGTGGCTCCAAATCTGATCAGCAGGAGGTAGTGACAAGGCAGCTTCTTGTCTCTGCATGAACCTGACATCCATGCAATTCCACTTTCCACTCTACTTCCCACTCTGCTTTCCACTAGAGATAACAGTAAAATGTATATTGACTACAGTAGTATCAGATTTGACCTTCTAAGCGTGTAGACTTTTGCTATTACAAATTATGGTGGCTTGCTAGTGAAAGGACTGGAGTTTGGACGTCATATGATTTTATGAGTCAAGCCTCTTAAAGGACTTTATGAACAAAACAGGAATCCACTAAACCATGTGCCTTCTTGCTTTCCTATACAGACATAACTGAACCATGACTTTCCCCAGCTAAGTCAGTTGAGTTTTTATACTCTAATATCTTTATTTCTCACCTAAATGCACAGACTTAACGTTGCAGCTATAGCCCACTGTGTAGCAGAGATCCCATCAGAATTGAAATCTCAGTGCCAGTCACCTGCTTCATTTATTTCTTGCTGTGAGCATAATGAGAAAACAGCCAGAGCTACCCTGTGAAACTGAGAGGAGAAATGTCACTTTTCCAGAGGTACCAGAAAATCCAAACTGTTCTGAACATGGGAGTTGGTAAAAGGAACTGAACTATAAAGAAATATCATTGTGAAATAAATAATCATCTCATTCTCAGTGTGATGGGTTTAGATTGGGAGAGTCAGAGCCACAGGAAGAAAAAAGGGGAATTTGGCAAAAACTTATCCAAAGCCCGATGAAGTAAGTTAAAGATTTTCTAATGGCTTCAATGGAAATTGCAGTACAACACTTTTATTGCCAACTTCCCTCAGAATGCCTACTCCCTTTGTACTGAAATTTGATCTGAAAATTCAGTAGAAGCCATTACAAGAAGAGATGGCTGAAAAATTATGTTATATTGAATAATCAAAATAGTTGGGAACTGTTTACCTACAGCTCTTGTACAGTGTTTGAACTTTGGCAGAAACTTTGACCATCATTGATCAGAACCCATCTTTTTTGGGTCAAGTTCAAAATACAGGAAGATTTAAAAGAATGCAAAACCAACCTATATTCTTATAGCAGAGCCATTCTTTTACTATCACAGAAAATTAGGGATAAATTATTTGTGTTTATGACCAGTGATTTTTGATACTTCAGTTTATCTAGGACCATTCAGAAATTATGTTGTAAAAAAACAAACTGCATGCTTTTACAAATGCATTATTAAGAGCTCTCTAATGCTCTTCACATCTCAAAAATAAGTCATAACAGAACTCTGAATATTGCCAACATTTAAAAAAATCACATTCTGTTCCAAATTTTAGGAAGTGTGGGAAAAAAAAAATAGTGTATTCCATAATTTTTACTCTGTTAAAAATATTGCCACTTTTAGTTGCAGTTGGACCAAATGATTGTTGTGGGTCTCTTACAAATGAAATGCACCTTTGTCTAGTCTATTCTATTTCTATTACTTACAAATGAAATACATCTTTGTCTAGTCTATTCTATTTCTATTACTAGGTGAACTTCAGGCCTTTTCCAACCCTAATTGTTCTATGTCTCCATGATTCTATTTCTATTCTTATTTGTATAGCTGGGCATTGGTTTAACTTGGAAGGCACTCCACACTAGATAGGCTGGTGGCAGCATGAGATGGCAAGACAACTATTGTAGCAAAACTGATTTCCAGGATTCTGAGAGAAAGCACTTAGCATTTCCTAACAGTGCCATTGTCTCCGTGTCAGCAGTACTGAGCTTGAGCCTGACTGAGGGCCATCATGCTGAATAAGGTAAAAACAAAGAAGGACTTTCAGTCCTGCAGAAGGACATCAGCAGTAAGTTAGAATATGTCAGATTGGATAACATGTAGGAGTTCAATGATTACATTACTATTTTTAATGAATGTGTATGTCAAATTGCATAGGTGATATAAGAACTCATTTGATTGTAATTGCCAGAAAATTATAGCAAAATGAGTAACAATTGGTTGTTCAGCTGCAGAGAGGAAGGAGTACATCTGAGCATGGGAATCCTCATGGAAACAACATCCATTCTGGCATTGCTCCCAGGAAGAACAAGCTGTGTGGTAACTGATCAGTTGTGTAATCTAAAAATGATTATGCTCTGCTGTCACAAGCCTGGTGGGTGATCAAATAACTGTATTGCTCCTCCTTTACCTCCACCTTTGACTCAGCTAATATGAAATACTGTTTTTTTCCTCTTGTGCCTAATCTTGTGACTCCGTAAGAGCAGGCATTGAACCAGGCTGGCTACTTGCAACCCAGCTTCAAGCTGCTGTTTGTCTCCCTGTTTCCATGCTCATTTCCACTCACCCTATGATGGATACAAATGCAGATGCATTCTGTTCTTGCTGTGTCAGCAACTGCATTCCACAAACCCTTGGGTTTGGTACCATGAGCCCCTGCACATGTACCAAGATTCCTCTTCTCTACAGGACCAGGATGCAATTAACACATCTTTAGAGAGACCTTCAGCTGTGTTGTGTAGATACGCACTTAGGTGCCTGGTTTCTAAGGAAAATTTATGTCTCTTGCCACTGATAGAATTAAGAAGTAGGAATTTGCACAAAGGTTGGATAAGGAAAAATCGAAAACCAGACTTTAATTATTTTGAGGCCATTTGTCATCTCTTTTCTACATGGATTTTTGCTTCTCATGAGCAGCAGCTTCTAACACATTCTCTTAGATGATGTGGCACTGAGCGGCGCTTGACCACTTAGGTTAGAATGACCAAGCCACAGGCAGAGCGAAGGATTTTTGCACCTGTGTCACACAGGAGAAAAGGAAATAACATTTTTATTTCACTTTTGTACACTGTAGGATGCCAGGCTGTGCTTCATTTTAGGACATACAATGGGAGAATTGAGTGCAGAGGTAATGGTGCCTCAGTGGGAGATGTGCCTTAGTGAAGGCTGAATAAAAGCTGGCTCTGATGCCAAGGTGTATGTCAGAGAGAGCCCAGGTTGCAGATGTGGATGTACCAAAGTGAGGAAGGGGATAAGGACTTATGTTCCCAGATTTATTTTGTGTAGTGTGTCCTAGCATTTAGCCTTAGCAGTTGTCAATGAAACCCCACCTGCAGGAGGAACAAGAAAGGATGGAGGACCCAGAAGGTACATGAAGCAGTGCTTCCACCTGCATATAGGTCCAAGACTTAAATTTTTTTTAACAGTGAGATTGTATCCCCTTCTCCCTGGGACCATTAGAAGTATTCTAAGGAATTTCAGCTTGCTTCCCTCACTCACACCTTTATTAGCACTGACAGAGCATTATGGTGGTCTGTTTCAAAAAAGAAGGAAGCTGAAGGAGACAGCAGCTGGCAATATTTATTAATAAAGAAAAGGAAAGAAGCAAAAAAAATGGGGGTGAAAGGAGGCCCTGCCTTTCCTTTGGGATCATTGCAGCCCTGGGATATCCTAGGATGTACCAAATAAATAAGTTTTTTCTTGTGTCATGAGAGACATCCACTGCATTACTTTATTGAATGGTATTGATGCAGCTGCCAGGTGCCCATTTCTTCAACACTGGAAGAAAATGAATAGGTTTCTGAAAGCCAAAAGCATGTCTCAGATGGAAAATAATTTTGTCCTAAGCCCTAAAAAGTGGAGGAGGAGGGAAATCTTCATGTGGGGTTTACAATGCCATTTATTGACACATATGCTATCATTAGTGTCTCCATTGCCTAGTTTGCAGAAAAATAAACACTAAAGAATGGTCGGAACAGCATACCTGACCACTTTCTTGGCAGGTATTTCAGTGCTTTTGTTTTCTTCTCATAAAATCCTTTTGATAGGAAACACGCTGTAAAGCTATTAATGTAGTTTAGAGGAAAGGGCATGACAGCCAGGCTTGCAGAATGGTATCTGCTCACAGACTTAGGGTCTGGACATTTCTTTCTGCATGCTTCAGTTTAGCTGCCATTAATCCGCTACTGTTTCCTACCCCTGTGACATGAAAGTCACATCCCTAGAAGGATGGTTTGAGCAAATGTTTTTAAAAGTGACAATCTGCAAGTGATCATGATGAAACTTTAATTTTTTTTTCTGGCAGTTTCCACCCAAGGACATGAATAAACCTTTTAAGTTTTCCTTAGCTATTGCAGCGCCTAAGGCAGGAAGACCTTGTGTTCCTTCCCTTCTTGCACACAGCAGTGCAAGTTTTCAGTCCAGATAGGCTGTTGAATAATTCTGTGCTCCTGCTATCCTACTGGGACAGAGAAGGTCTCAGGAGGAGCACGCTTCTTTCCACTACCTACTGATAGTATTGCTTCTTTAGCCACATACTGTGCAGTTGTGAGCCCTTTTCCTTGCACACATAGGAGGGGTGAGCATATAAAACCAAGGCCCAGAAATCTGAGTTAGATCCCAAGTTTCTTCACAGGTCCTCCCAGCTGTGTGTCATGCCTCAATGCAAGACCACTGCATTACCGGGTCTTCATGCAGTGCTTAGCATGCTGGAGGCCCACCGTTTCCAGTGCCTCCAGAAAGCATTGTGATGAACATACACAAAAAGCTTGTTATTTCATACTTTAGAGTCCTCACAAACTATGGCTGCTTTTCAACTCTTCTGTCATGTTGCTATAGATGTATTGTGAGGAAAAATACTGAATTTTCAAGCATTCATACTAAAAATATTTCTTGAAACAAAATAGCTCATTTATCCCACACAGGATAAAACCATATACAAAACAATAACCTTTTGAAGCATCTTGTATTTTTTGACAGCTTTAGCCCACAGCCTTTGATTAGATAAAGGCTTTAATATTGCATTACAGCTGAATTACCTACATTATGGCAGCTGTTTGTTGCAATTGTGTTGACAAGGCTAGCTTCTCACATGAATGCATTCTGGTCTTTCTAATCTCTTTAGCATCAGCAGCAGGACATTTTATTTGCCATTGATTTTTAAATTTAGGAGTAATTGAAGTTTAAGCGCAGTTACCTTCTTGCAACAGGGACAGGTTGATACTGTTTAAATCCTAATTATGCACTGATTAAAAGTGATTGCATTGCCGAAGTGAGCAAGGGCTACAATTTGTTTTATTCTTAAAGGCTCAGCATAGAGAATTAATTGTATTTCCAGGAAACAGATCAACATAAAGAGGAAGCAATTAAGAGTTCATTGTTGAATCATAGATTTCCTAGTAATTTTTGGAAGATAGACAAGGTGGAGTTAACTTTGAAAGCAGATCTTGTTGACAACAAGAATTAGCCATTTAATGGTTTTGGTATTTGTGGATACAAGCTTCACCTACTGTCAGTTATACCAAGTTTTGCTTAAACAAGTAAAGCAGAAATGGGTTTATTCTCATTTCTTCCAGACTTGCAGTGATATGTAGTTGCTTTGTTTTCAAATTTAATAATGAAATGACAGCCTGCAAATTGTTCTCCTACTATAAGTAGGATAAACAAAACCAGTCACACTTTTCCTATGAGCAAGAGTCATTTCATAACCACCATAAAAAATAAGAAAGCACAAGAGGAAAACCAGAGCAGCAAAGTACACTTCTACAATAGTGACGGGGTGAAAACCAGAATCTAAGCAAGTTAGAGCTAGGAGTTCTGGATCTGGGCTTTGTGACTGTCACAGGCAATGTCTGAGTCAGGTCTGAATGATCCCAGATTTTGGGAAATGCTTAGTCCAGACCTGTGTCTGTACAGCATTACTTTCATTATTTATTTATACACAGGACATGTCTGCATGGTAGGGGCTACTGTTGCATCCGATCTCTCACTGGTGGAATATCAGGATTCCCAATGACATGTACAGGCAGTATATGCCAGCATAATGGTGGAGGTTGGTTTGGGGCTTTTATCCTGGTTGTGGGGTTTTCTTTCCTCTCTCTTTTTTCTGTAGAAAACAGTGGTTACCTTAATTACTTCTAGCTTGTCAGTAGCAGGAGAAATTTCAGTCATTGACAACAGAAATGGCAAACAGAAGTTGCCACTGTGCTTCTATGACGGCATGAGCAATCAGCATTTGGTGCAATGCACAGCTAAAACAAGACGGTACAGAGAATTCAGCGAATAATGAATGTTTCCAGAGACACAAAGTGTTATGACAGAGAAAACTGACACTGTTTCCAGAGTCTCTGGAAGCAAAGCAAACCAGTGCTCTTTCTGCAGCAATGTTATGTGTAACTTTTTGTTGCTTTGACTTTCTCTGTGGGTTGGGTTGTTGTTTTTTTTTCTTTTTTTTTTTTTTAATGTGTTATTTAGACAAAATTACAGCTAAATACCACAGCATCCCACCCAAGACTTCGTCATTTTTAATTCCAGTAATCCTCTATAACATTTGAGCAGAGTCATTCCTGGTCTGTTATCCATGAAATCCAAGCCGTGACGCTCTTGCTGTCTGAAGGAGTATCATTTGAAGTGTACCCACTGTTTCAATTGGTTTCATTTTGGAGAACAGGATGGGAAGGGCTGAGATTTCTCTTCTTGTCACAGGAGTCATTAGTGTCATGGTTTAAGCCCAAGCAGTAACTCAGAATCATTTTGTCTCTTTGAGCTCACTCCTGTTGACTACATAGCTTGCGATACTATGTCTTGGGCACACAGGCACATAGTGCCGTTGTAATCAGTGTCGTCACTCCGAGTATATGATTGTGCAACATTCATCACAGCCAACTAAAAAGTTTTTGAAGGCACCTTTTGGGCCTTAATTTTCCTTTTGATGAATGAACAGAATCTGCCAGAAGAAAGGGACATTGCTCAGGGCACCAGCTCACCTCACCACTGCTTCAGACAAGCGCTTCACATCATGCCAGGTTGCTAATGCTAGTCCAGGACACAGGGAGCTCCAGTTTTTTGTCAGACTGAGAAATCTCCCAGTATTTCAGTGATAGTAGTGCAGAGAACAGTGCCACTAGTGGGTTGGGCTTCAGTATGCTGACACTTAGCAAACCATATCACCACTACCCAGAATTCAGGAAAGGCACGTGCATAGGATTCATTCTCAGGTTCCTCCCTTTAGCATATTAATATGAATGGGTGGGTTTTCAATCTGCAGAACAAATTGTCACTGGGAGGGCACTGTGGTACAGCAACTGCATGAATTCTGCAATAGTATTAAAAATCACTTTATCAAGTGATAGATACAGACAGCTCACTCCGTCCTTTACCATCTTTTGTGAACACAGAAAAGGAAACCAGTTCATGCCAATCAGGAAGATTTGGCTTTTAGCCCGGCTCCTCATAAAAGCAAGGGTCACACATTACTCTGCATGTCACCTAATGACTTCTGGACCCTGTTAGCCAATCCCTCTCATCATAGTAAAGGAACTGAGTTCCCCAAATCACAGAATCATGGAATCATTAGGGTTGGAAGAGACCTTTGGAGATAACCCAGACCAACTCCCCTGTCAAGACAGGGCCACCTAGAGCAGGTCACTTGGGAAGGTGCCCTGGTGGGTTTTGAGTATCTCCAGAGAGGGAGAATCCACAGATAATTTAGTTCCCACACATTTTTTGTCTGTTCAGTCAAAACCAGCAGCCAAAATGTCACCAGCACCATTTTTTGTGCTCCAAGGACAAAACCAGACTAAAACAGCAGGAGAATTTTACAATTACATAAGGAGACAGTAGAAAATCTAAATTTTATTCACTTGTAGTCTTCACTGTGGGATGTGCATCCATAACAAAGGCACACAGAAACCTCTATTCTTTTTATGGTTTACTTATCAACTAGTTATGAAATCAAACACAGAGTTCAAGTCAAAAGAAATATTCTTGATTATGGACTAAAGAAAGGCTCAACCCATAGTAATAACGTTAAAAGCAGTTATCAAAAATTATGTAGCTTCAACCAAAATGTTAGATTTACTGGAGTGAATAAGTAGCAGTTCTACTAAAATAAACTGGTCCAAACCCCTCACAGTTAAATACCACTTACTGCTTCAGATAGTATTTCAAGAAGCCACTGTCATTTTGGGTGACTCTCTGGAGTCAGTGGATCATTTCCAGACATAACCTGGTGGTACTGAAGTGGAGCTGTCTTCAATTCTGAATTCCGGTCATGGGTTTAGGTAGCAATTTCTCTCTCCTTAGTGATTTTCTGTTGTGGTGGAAGCATAAACCACTTCAATGGCTCTACTCAATACTTGTTTACTGTCTCTGGAAGAATATTTTTTTTCCCAAACAGTTCTTGAACCATAATGATCACCAAGAGAGCTCTGAATGCCATCCACCCCAGACATTGGATCAGGATATTACAAAAAAAAATTGATTTTGCCATAATTCTTTTTACGTGCATTAGTTTCTCAATTACATGATTTGTAGGGTTTTTCAGGCTCAATTGCTGCATTTGAGAAGATGTATAAAAAGAGTAGGTCTAACACAGGGTGGCATGTAAGCTTCAATTTCTTCAGGGAATGCTGCTCCAAAGCCCTCAAAAATTAGCAGGCATTTTTTGCACTGTCTTCAATGGGATCTGTGCCAGGCTCAGGGGACACTTACATATCTCAAAGTATTGAATTAGAATCACAGAAGTGTCAATGTGCAACATATACATAAGAACATTAGAAATCAATATTGGAGTTTGTCTTATGAAGAAATAATAGAAACATGCTACAGAATTTGATGCAGAGTGAATTAAAAAAAACTCCAGGACTATTGTTTAATTAAGTGGATTCTAAGACTAATCAAAACCTTTCACACACTCCTTTTCCCCACGTTGTAAATGAATCAAAATTTTGAGAATAAAACTCTGAGATTATTGTATTTGCATGAGTATCTTGCAATCTATAAACAAGACCTTTACTTTTTAAGCAGTTTTTGAACCGAAAATAAAAATCAATTTGCCATAAAGAATTCACAGGAAGAGCCTTATGTCCAAAATGTACTTTCTGTTTATTTCACCTCGGGAGGTCATCTGACCAACTTCCTTTTCAAGAAGGAGGATAACTGAAAACATATGTTTAGTTATTCAATATTTTTTATAACTTCTTGAATTTCAATAATAGGGAAGTATTGTTGATTTAGCAACAGAGTTGTTACCCACATCTGTTTCTGTGTTAGCTTTTTCCCCTTACTTTTATCTTGAATATTATGGAACATCCAGTAGACATGGCTAAAGCTATTGAAGATGATCATTTGAGGTCATAGCACAGTGCAGTATCACTTTGTGATGAAGCAGTTTTTCTTTACAGTCTGTTTCAGGCACTGACCTGGTATGCAGTGGAGGGGTCAGCATGGTGCCCTCTTGCAATCTTCTTTCTCATTCAAAAGCCTTTGGTTTTGTTAGGAAGACTCTTGTTAAAATGTTTCAGTAACCAAGTGTAGCCTTCTTCAATATTGCCGCTTTCCCACCAACTGTTTGCAAAACGCTTGTGAGCTTCCCAAAACATCCCTGAATTCATGGCGCTCTGCCATGATTTCCAGGAAAATCCACACTACCGTAAGAAGTCAGCCAGATACTTTAGACTTACAAGGATAGTGTTCACCAACAGTATTGAAATATGACTACACATCTATAAAGCCAAACCAGCATTTTCTTTTGACTTAATATTAGAGAGCTTTCTACTGAGACTGTTCAGATCCTTTGTGTTATCTGAGTTCAAATGGGTTGAAATGAGAAAAATCTTGTCCTGTGTTTTTAGCATTATAGAATGGTGGGGATTTATGCAGCTGAACCTAAAGGCAAGGTTTGGCTCAGATATTTTATTATAAAATCTCTTTTTCTTCTGCCCGATTTTTCCCTATCACTGTACAACCCAGCTGAGCAGACCATACCATTTATTTGTATCTGGATTTATTTGAACTGGCTGTGCATGTAACCACTGTTTGCCTTCTTTCAGTCTTATCTTCGTACTGCTTTTGGTACAAAAAAAAAATGTTGGGATCCAATCAAAATGCTACTTAGGAATTATTGTATTTTACAGAGACTGTTTCTGCTACAGGTGAATTTCATCCCCAATCCTGCAGCAGGTGAATGTAATCCCAAATCCATTGCCTACTCCCTGCAAAGGACTGCTCAGAATTCAAATCAGTATAAAAGCCTTCTTGTAGGGTTTATTTTTGCTGTAGTTGAGTCATTGTTTTTAGGTGCTGTGTAATGATCATTGGTGAATATTTGGGAACTAGTCTCTTATGGTTGAGTAGTCTGAGCACCCATCACCTCTGCTTCAACAAGTGAAGGTAAGTGCTATGAATAAGCTTTATAATAGACTGTGAAATTGTTGTTTAATGGAAGCTTTTCCTTAAAACTTTAGATACCACACTAGGTGCTCTTGAAAGAATTTAATTCTGTGTCTTTTGAATGACAATACCAGTGCTATAACGTAAAAATGCTTATAGGCACTTCTCTACTGTGGGTAGTGTGCACTTTTGAACAGCTGCAGAGAGTAACTGGATTGTGACTAGTTGCTTGAAACTCAGGTTATGTATTCAGAGACAGTACCACATAGTGTATACTGCTTAATGCAAACAAGATGCAAACAAGAGGCAATCTTTACTACAGTATTTCCTAACAAAAGCCCAGACTTGGAAATTCTGATAGCCTTTAATATTGGGACTTGTGTTCGCAGTCCTCCATTGACATTGTTTCTTTCAGAAGTCAGCACAAATTTTTCCATATCTCTTGGCTTCCATATGTTTCAATACTGGGTTGGCCATAGCCTTGGATGTCATGGTTTAGTGGGAGGTGTTCCTGCCCATGGCAGGGGGTTGGAACTAGATGATCTTAATATCCTTTCCAACCCTAACTATTCTATGATTCTATGATTTTATGTTTCTGACTATTGGAATGAACTTGGAAATAAGAAGAAACAACAGTGAGTTTTCTGTGTTACAGAGTGGAACAGAGCTTGGGAAAGGATGCATAAATAGCCACTTATTTGCTAAATCTAGCAGAAAATAAATTGTAGGAATCCAGCCCTATAATCTTGTAATTAAAATCTTGGCAAGTTGTTAGAGATATTTTTATTGTTATTTTATTTTCCCATCATTTTAGCAGTGCAAGAAGCAGAACATTTTGCTGATAAAAATGGCTTAATAATACAAATCTCATAGGGCACCTTATTTTTAGACCAGTATTCATTACTAAATCTATAAAAAGAGAAAGTCAAATATTATGATACATCAGCCTTTAAATTAATACAGGATTATAAGCATATAACTTTGTATCAAGCCATTTATGAAGAATGGTAAACTTAGGCATAACAGTAATGCTGGTCTTGAACCTCAGCTTCTGGCACCACCTTTTGGAATGCAGATTCACTTGAAATAAACAGGCAAAGATTCCTTTAATGCTTATGTCCATATACACCCTTATTAGAAAAAGTCAAAATGAGAAGTGTATGAAATGAAATTACTTTTTAGACAAGATTAATCAGACTAGAATTGGACCCTTTATTACTATTGTTATACGCCTGATCAAAGGATAATGGGTTGTTAATTACTATATAAACATACAAAAGACAAATTAGGTTCTCTTCCAGCTCTTACTCCTCAGCAGGATAGGTCAAGAATAGGAAGAGACAAAGAGAAATTAAGTACAGAAATGTAAAGCAATTTGGACAGGGAATAAGTCAGCTGCCAAGATGGCATAAGTTTAGAACTCCTACCTCTTTCCTGTTCCATTTTTTCCTACTGTTTCTTGTGTTCATGTAGGGTTTAGTTGCTGGATACAGTTATTTGAAAAAGAGTGATTCTCCCTGTTGCTCTTGAAACATCCACATGGTATTCCTGCTGTGTCCTGGATTGTACATAGCTTATTGCTGGCTGTATGGGCCTCTCTGCTGTTGGGTGCATGGGGAGATAGTCAAGCACATTGTTTCTTTCTTAAACTGCTCTCTCAGCCCTGATAGATCTTCCAGGATTATTATCTACTCTTGTCTCTGCAGCACAGGCTCACCTATCAAGACCTTTTTGTGAACACTCAGGCTCTTTTAGGTTGCTCTGATAACACTGTACCTTGCTGATGGATAGCCTAAGTTGAAAATGGGTTATTCATTAGAAATTATGTTGTATCACTGGTTAGGCATGACTTTTCTTGATCAGTCTGGGTTGAAAAAACAACATGAGGATCCCTTATCTCTTTGGAAATTATAAGGAAGATAAGCTCTGCAGCACAACGGGAACAAGTAAAACATGAGTGGATCTTCAGTTTCTAGAGCAAGATAACATACAACACTTCCAACTAGTCCTGCACTTTGTGGTTGTCACACAAAGCAAAACGACAGTGAGTCCCAGGGGTGGCATCAGGGGAACACATAAACAAACTGAATGTTCTTATTTCAGGGAGACATTCCAGCCAAATTAAGCCTTTGTAGCAGGGTCAGATAAAGGCACAAAGAAGTATTCCCTTTAAGGATAGAAATCCAGTTTTTTTCACAGCTTATAATCTGTTATTGAATTCACCATAAGAAGCTCTTGAATTTTATGAGAAAGCCTGGGTATTGTGTTATGTGAACCCATGGTCACATTTTGTGGCTGTTCTTGCGGTTTTTTTTGTCTCACTGTGAAGTGCTGAAAGTTGCTGTGGTTTGTCTGGTGATGATACTGGGTTTTTCCATCCCTAGCAAGGTGTACAGGCTGAAATAAATTGTATGTTCAGTCAGCTCAGTGAAGGGCACTCCATGATGGAGAGTCTTCTCCCCAAACAGCCAATCTCGGGGGCTTGTAGTGACCAATGTTGTCTTGGTGGATACAGCAGGCTATAACAAAGCACTATGAGAACTGAAGATGCATGAGATGTCATTATTCTGAACTTGAAAGCAAGAACAACAAAGGCCTCATTTGGTTCTCATAACCACTTTGAAGAGAGGTTTATTGTTGAGAAATCCAGACCGGGAGGAGAAAAATGTGAACAACACTTGACAAATAGCATTTTTTTTTAAAAAAAGCAAGCAAGCAAAAAGCAGAAAAGGGGAAAAATTTTTTTTTCACAGAACTTTCAAACAGTTCCAAAGTGGAGGGCTTTTTGATTTTGTTGCTTTGGCTGGAGTTGTTTTTTCCCCCATCTTTGAAATGGGTAAGTAGCAGTGTTGCAACTGACAGCTTGACCTTCCTTCCAAGTAGGTAAAATTGACTTTTATTTTATCATTAGGACACTGCATTAAAAAAAATAAGGTAATGTGTGAACTTAGAGTTTTTGGTCTCTCTGCATGCCCATCATAAAGATAGACAATGTACCTGTGGACGTAGCAACTGTGCTGCAAATTTACTCTGTTGTATCCCTCAAAGGTTCTTAGTCAGGTCAACCAAACTCTTTTTCACAAATCCGATTCGTGTTATATGAAAAGTTAACACATTGGCTGTGAATTCCTGTCTGCTTGGTGAAAAGATCAAATTTCTTGCTCTAGTGCTGAGGTGAGCATCAATTGCTGATACTCATTACTATTTATAAAATGAGCTAACTTGGAAGATCAATGAGCAAATATTCTTCCCACCAAAAGCTACTATTGAAACTACTGCTTTTGGTGGGAATATGAGCAAAGGGATCAGTGATTAATTTTGTAGGAATGCCTTTGAATTATTCTAAGTTTCCTCTCCGCATGGGGTATTCTGAGCTTGTTGACCAAAGTTAAATCCTGAAGACTTTTTAGACAGCTGTAGAGTCACAACGAGCCAGTCAATTGATACAAAAGGTCAAGAGATGCCATTAGAGCTGGAATTGGTTAGGAATGCCTTGATGTGCTGGAGGTCATGTAGGAAAATGTTTGGTTTGTTGGTATTTAATTATTATTTTTTCCTCCAACTTGACCTTAGGACCTTAGATGGAATTTATCACTGCAACGCAAGAGCATAGAATAGTTTGGGTTGGAAGGGACCTTAAAGATCATCTAGCTCTAACCTCCTGCCATGGGAAGGGACAAGTTCCACTAGTCCAGGTTGATCCAAGCTGTCTAACCTAGCCTTGAACACTGCCATGGATGAGGCAGCTGCAGCTTCCTCGAGCAACCTATTCCTGTGTCTCTCTATCCTCAGAGTAAAATATTTCTTCCTAACATTTTATCTAAATTCATATTCTTTCAGTTTAAAGCCATTACCCTTTGTCCTGTCCCCACCAGTCCTTGTAAAAAATTCTTCTTCAGCTTTCTTGTAGGCCTACATTAGGTACTTAGATCTCCCCAAAGCATTTCCCCAACTCTGTTAGAAAGCAAATGATAGAAAAAAGCAAAAACCAGCTTCAAGATTAGAGTATTTCTTTAAGAAAAGGAATTGCAAATCCGTGATTCAGACCAGGAGTATGAACCTGTTTTCTGCATCCTAGAAAAGTGTTACCATTACAGCTGAGTTGTGAACGTAAGTTTTGTCTGTCTTTTCTCATTGAAATGTTCCATTTTTTAAATCACAATAAACAATGAATGTAGGAAGACTTTCCCTCAGGTGATAGTTTTAATATTCAGCCTATACATTATTCTTCTGCAGGCCTACTTTGTCTTGTCAAAAGCCATTTCTAATTGTCTCCATTTCATCCTAGTGTGGACTTGGATGGGGGAAAGAATCTAAACATTCATAGCAGAAGACATCCACATCTTGTTACCTACAAGGCTTTCAGTGTCACAACCCCTAGTACTACATAATATTTCAAAAGAAAATATATCAGTTGCTCAAAGGAATTATGGATTGAGTCAGACAATATATTGCTTTTGTAGTTTGTAACTTATTATAGGAGACATTATTTTGACTCCAGGCATCTCAATAACATTCAGTGAATTCGCCTGAGAGATGAGTAAGGAATATTAAGTGAGGGAGAGAACAAAGATTGGGTCTCAATTCAGTTCATCTTGCATTTAGGAAGCAGGTTGCAACTGTTTGTCTTCTGTGCTGGAAGGGAGGGTGGAAATAGATGGACACTTAAAAATGATCATTTAAATTTCTGCTAGCTTGACATATATGACATAAAATGTAATGCTATCAAGAAATCTCCATTTTTGTCTGCCTGCAGCAGAATAGAGCTTGCAACAAAACTTTTGTCTTTGAATCTGGCTGTGATGTTTAACGTTACAGCTTTACAACTCTATTCTGAGGAGCACCAGATTGAAACAAGGTTTAAGTTAACCACAGTGAAGGAAAGAATGTCTTTGTCTTGGAGAATTTTAGTCAGAATAGTAAAGACAAATAAATCACTGACCCAGTTTTCCGGATGAAGAAAGATAAAATAATAAGATTAAGTTTCTTGATGGAATTCTCACAGAAATCCTCAGTCAGTGAAGTGAGTAGAGACTTGATTTGAAGCGGTGAAAGTTTCTTCACTGTAGGGTTTCCTTGTATCATACACTGTGAGCAGGTATTTAACAGAGACAGCCCCAACACACTACTGTTCTTTTATCTCTTTCAGTGCTGTCTGTAGGCTTTTTACCTGCTTTTGTAACTTCAATCACAGAGCTGTTTGCCTCATGTTGTATGAAAGTTTAGACTTACTTCTGAAATACTTCTTTTCAATGGGAAAATTGTAATAAGAGGTGTTTGGGAATATTTGAGGAGTAACAGGCTGCCCAAGCATTTTTCAGTCACTAAGTCTGAGAAGTCATGAAGCTTTTGGTTTCATTGGATATAAGTTTTCACATTCTGGTTGTGGTTTGATTGCTAGAGTAGAACTTTCTCTGCTGTTTTGTCTTCATCCCCCTCTTATTCAATATCCTACCCATCTCTCAAGTAAATCACCACTCTCATTTCCCTCTTTCTGTGTTTATTAGCTTTTCTCTTCTATACTATAGATTAAATGAATCCTCATTTGAACCTATTTTCTGTTTCTTTGTGCCCAAATTAATGGATTGCTCCGTAAAGTATTACTTAAAACTTTGTAGTCTGGAAAAAGTCCCCACCTTTATTACTTACATTTTCTGTGATACACACAGAAATAATTTCTTGTTTGCTATATTTACTAGTAGTTCTGAGTAGGAAGACCCTGAGATAAGAATGTGTTGGTTGTTGAGATAAAATACTGGGATAAACAATAATTACTAATAATGTTGGTAAAATTGAGGTCTCTGCTCTTTCTTTTTTTTCTCAACTATTTTCTGATTTTATTTTTTTCTCTCCTAGAACAAAGAACAAATGTCTATGTTGTGGCACAAAGAAATTCAATGAAACTATTGACCTGCTCCAAGCAATTTTTTTCTCTGTTATTACTTTTTAATACTTGCCCTTTAACATGCTTCCTTCTGTACTTTGACATTTTAGCTTTAATCTGCATGTAGCCATAAACATCACTTCAGTGTTCAGGTCGGAGTTTGCCCCAGTGCCCTTGAACAAGCTTGTAGAGGTAAAAGTACATCAGAGGAATATGGCAACAATGTCATTTAAGAACAGATGGTAAAATACTAAATACAATTATAAGTATTTTGTTTTCCATCTCAAATATTAAGTTCTAATCCAAAGTTCCCTGCATATGAACCTAAAGGAGATTTAAACTAGAAACAAGTTCAATTCCTACAAATATCTTTCATTTATAATTAGGCAGGAAGATATCTATGTTGTAAGCTGTAAATGCCAAGAGTCTGTTTGGCTTTTCATTCCCTGATGGGGTTGTTCTGAACATCAAATAGTTATATGAATTCCATTCTGATGTGTTAACTCACTTCCTCATCCTCTCTTAGAGACTTAACACTGCCAAATTCACCACTAAGCCTGTCCCTGAGCACCCCATCTATACCTCCAGGGATGGTGACTCAACCACTTCCCTTGGCAGTCTGTTCCAATGCCTAATAACACTTTTGGTGAAGAAATTTTTCCTGGTATCCAGTTTAAACCTTCCCTGGTACAATTTGAGGCCATTTGCTCTTTTCTTATCAGATACAATAGATACTAGATTCCAAATAAGTTTAAAATAAAGGGGATTTTGTACTTCCATGGGTTCAAGTTCTATTCCAAAACATAGAAAAAATGGATAAAGTTTTATTTTTGTTTGTTTTGTTTTCTTTTTTTTTGGGGGGGAGGGGGGAACTACTGGATCCTGGAAATCCTAACAGTAATTTTGAAATTTCCAGCATGATTTGAAAATAAAAGATATTGGACTGAATATATCTAGGTAAGGTTTAATAAGGTGAAATCAACTTTTTTTTTGATCTGAACTAGGATATATGACACTGAGATAGGTTTTTGTTTAATAACTTTTTAGGTTACATATACACTTAGCTGAATGTGTACAAGCAGTTCCTCCAACTGCTGTAAGATTCCTTAAATGCTGGCATTTAAGTGAATTTAAACCTTAAGCACTTTACTTAGTTCTCTGTTATTTCATGTACCAGGAAACTTTAATCTTCGCTATAACTCACTATTCTCTGTCTTGAGATTTAGCCAGTATTCTTCACTGTGAAGCCAGTAGTGAAACTTTAGGGATTTTGTGGAATCTGAGTATATTTTTAGTGCTAATCTTTATACGGATAGGAATTTTTTGTTTTGATTTTGTTCTTTTCTCTTTCATGGTTGTCTTTTAGTTGGGAAAAAATAATGCTGGGATCAAAGGAATGCTTTCTGAAGAGGAAGGTATGCCACACTTCCAAACAATGGCCAGACACTGTGTTCAGATATAGCATCAAAACGCACTTCTCAAAATCTTATATGCTTTATCCCAGGCAATGGGATGTTTCACAGAAGGACAACCATCATAGTGCTTTGTGTGTATACACTTAATGTAGGAGACTGGTGTATGAACTATTTTGAATTAAGGAAGTCAAAGTCTGCAGGAGGTCATTCAGAACTCCGACATGTACTTTGCAGCCCAGTTATAAAGAGAGCAGACAAGCTGGTGCAACTGTTATACAGCTGTATGAGTCTTTGATAATCAAACAGTGGATCAAAAAATTGCTGCTACCCAATTTTCTGGAGGGTTCCCTCCTGCAAAGATCAGCTGTGTACTGCCCAAGGAAAAGGAGAGAAAAGATGGACTGATAAATGCTTTTGTCTATTTAATTGGGATTATTCATTTAGCACCTTCCACTTCCCCTGCAGAGGGCAATCACCAATGCACAAAGGAAAAAGGGCAAAAAAATGAGAAATAAAATAAATGAGAAATACCTTAGAATTACTGCAGTTAAGGAGCAGTCTGATTTATCATCTACATTCTTTCCACAGTGCTTGAAGGACTTTGCTTCAAAATTACATTAAAACAAAAACAGAGAACTGTCTTATTCAAAATGTATAATTAAGGCTCTATTCAGGATTCGGTTTTGTTTTATTGGTTTTTTTTTTCCCTCTTGTTCTGAATAATCAAGAAAAAAAAAGATTTGTTCCATGAAGGTTTTCTGCACTGAAACCCAATTTGTGCTGCACCACACTGCGCACTGTTACAAAGACTCTTATTTCCTCCCAGACTCGGAAAAATTTGAAGATCTCAAGATTGAAGTTTTCTTTTTGTTTGTATTTTTAATATATTACAATGTTATACTAAGGGTGGATACTGTCCTCTGCTCAGCTGTAGCAGCCATTTTTCACCCCTTACTATTACTATCTGATATGTCTCTTGTATCCTCGAGCAGAGATTTTTTTACTTCAGATCTCTATGAAGGTATCCAGGCCTTTCAGGTATTTTGCTTTGGTTTTTTGTTAGGGCGACAGACATAGATATATAAAAGTACTCCTTTGACGTGTGATTGAGTGGTGGTCATGGTGAACATCTGTCACCAGGTGCTCTTTTCCCCAGCTTGATATGATCCAGACTCATCAGTCCTGAATAGTAGTTCGCATTCATACCTGAACTACCCGTTCAGACTGCCATTTCTTTAAGCCTAGATTGAGATACACTTTTGTACTGACAACATCATGCGATGAGTATGTCGGTCTCTCTGAATGTCCCAAAAGGTATCCATCTGCTCTCAGTGAGCCTTTTATGGTTAGTGTGAAACAGAGTATCTTCTCTATGCTGAATGTCTGTAATACCTGGGCCTACAGATCTTCCAGTACAGTCCTGTTGCCTGTGTGTGGCCCTGATTTTAATCCAAGCCGACAGGGAACCGTCTAGTCAATACTCTGCCACTATACGGGAGATGTTGGCATATCTTCATTACACACCTGTCTGGACAGATGCTTTTATCTATGTTACTACACTGGTATGCTTGGGCTAATATCACCCAAATCTCCGTCTTTAAGTTTGATATGATAGCCCAGGCTCCACACACTGAAAGAGTTGTGGATTGTCACCCAGGACATGCAGCTAGCTATACATGGAGAGTACAGATCTGTAGTGTCAGGCTTGATACATTGTTTTGGTAACCAGGTTCCCTGTGCTAAGACCTTGGAGCATGGTGACATTTCCACAGCCCTCCTCCAAAAATTACAGCGTTTCCTGAAACCTGCTTCTGTCCATGATCCCCCATTATTCAGCCCAAATTGCTAAGCAGTAATGCCATTCATCATTCACTGCATAGTTCAGAAGCTCTCCTGGGAAATGACAAAAGGAAATGTCTCTCCTCAGCTCAGATAAAATCTTTCCTCAACAACTTTGCTATCCTGACTGTTGTTCTGATTTATTGCTTTTTGTTTCAACTCTGGAGTAGATGGACTCTGCTTGCTACAATAATCAGTAAATAAAAGCTTCATAAAGTAATCTTTATAAAGTGGTATGAAAGATATCTAACATTCCAGAAGTGCTTTTAGGAGAACTATAGCATTGTGGCTTGGTGGCTAGTAACATAGAGTGCTCTCAAGTGGACTTTTTGTGGACTTACATGAAGCATGATCTAATCTAATATATAATGAAAATAAATGCAAGGGACTCAGTCCCACAAAATTATACTTCCTACCCAAGTTAAGCACTTAAAAAATAACCTTTGAATTATGTCTGTTAGTGACAACTAACTTAACTTCAAGCTGGTAATCAAAGAAAAACGTCTTCTCAATCTTGGAAACAAAGAAGTTTGAGTTGGAAAGGACCTTAAGATCATCTAGTTCCAACCTTCTTGCCATGTACAGGAACACCTCCTGCAAGATCATATCTCCCAAGGCTCTGCCCAACCTGACCTAGAATGCTGCCAGGGATGGAGCATTTACTGCTTCTTTGGGCAGCCTGTTCCAGTTCCTTACCACCCTCACAGTAAAAAAAGTTCTTCCTTACATTTAACCAGAACGTCTCCTCTTTAACTTTGAACCCATTACAGCTTCTCATAGAATCATGGAAGAGTTAGGGTTGGAAAGGACCTTAAGATCATCTAGTTCCAACACCCTGCCACGGGCAGGACACCTCCCACTAAACCATGCCAGCCAAGGCTATGTCCAACCTGGCCTTGAACACCACCAGCAATGGAGCATTCACAACTTCCCTGGGCAACCCATTCCAG